>JBBPOM010000011.1:0-105054 GCA_038091455.1 Leccinum uliginosum
CTTCAAGGGTAGGGTAAGTCCATATACAGCGTCGAAGAAGACCGAAAACGATCCGGAATGCGAGAGCGGGAAGGAGTAAATCGTGAAACCATAGAAACCAGAACGCCTAGAGAAGGCGTAAGAAGCAGACCAAGAGAACCTTCGACTGGAGACCTACGATACAATGTCTCAAACTACGCGGGTAATCTTTCCATAAGGCCAACCGTGCTAAATCCGATAAAAGCGCGTGATATGGTGGAAATATTGCCAAGTAGAGTCTCCGTGTGGTTATAGTCAGACGTTTGAGGGTAAATGTGGGTGTGACGCTCGCCGCCGGCGATAGAAGTGGTAGGAGATAGTTCTATCGGGTTCAGAGAAGAAATACGGGGCATGCGAGACGACTCACGTAGGCAATGTACTCCGAGAGTGTGTGATCAACAGGAAGCGGAGTCGAGGGTTTGCTCTCCGCTGCATTGGAGTCCGGAGTGTGGGATCTGGCCGTGCCGGTGGAGAGCCTGACCTCTGTCACGTACTGAGAAGAATTTTAACGTTGTGCCAGCGGCTGTTCCCATTCATAAGTGGGACGCACTGCTGAGAATAGAGATAAGAATCGCTCGACCTCTTCTTCGTCATATAACTGTCGTAGCTGGGCTTCAGACAAAGCCTGGAGATCATGTTCACGTCCTTCAGGTGCATCAAAAGATCCTTGACTCGGCTCAGGTTCCGTCATGGTGTCAAGGTGTATGACCCGTGGCAGTGAAGTTGTATCGATCATGTGACTGGCGCGTAGTTTGTCGTTAACACCCCACTACCACAACCAAGCGCAAGTCCTCGATACGCTGCGTCTATGGCCACTACGGACGGGAAAGAAGATGGAATATACGCCTGGATGTCATCAGTGCGAACGTCCATGGCCAATGATCCTTGTCGACAGTTATTCGAGGACCAAGTTCAAACTCATGCATTCATCTTTCTTGATGATTATCTCGAGCAAATCCTCGCCGGTCCGAAGCAAGGGTAATCTCTGGCTATGTACCTCTACAAATATCATGGCTAACATCTCACCCCGATAGTCCGATGATCGAACTCGTGAAGACACCAGGTCGCAGAAAGCACATCCCTCGCACGACTAGAGCAGCCACTGCGGCGGCTGCGAAAGTGAAAAACACTTCATTGTTCTCACTCTGTGTATGTTCGCTTTCATGGATGTGGATGTCCTCTCATCCCACCCTCAGGACGACGAATCTGCAGGAGATGGTGTTCCCGTCAATAGCTTTCACAAAGCCCTGCTGCAGGAAAAAGAAAGATCTGTGCAGAATGCACTAGTTTCACGGAAACTTCCAAATGATCCACCTCCAGCGGCAAATGCCTCATTGGAGAACACTTATGGACGATCCACGCCTATGCAGGTTATGGACATTCCAGAAATCAATGTTTCCACTGAGCCAGAATCACACGCTAGTGCGATGCCTCTTCGTCACCATCCAAGTGACCCGTCAAGTCAATCCATAGCTCCTTTCCTAGCCGTTGAACGTGGCACCGAACTGTCTGTTATTGCAGAAGGAGACGAGTCACCCGAACGCACTGTTGCTTCCAGCCGAGATAGGTTACCTCAGACCATGTCTCAACCTTGTCATAGAACGGTGGACTACCCTCCTATTGAGAAGGCCAGTGTTATCCGAATCGACCCCAAGGCACAAGAGAGCATCTCACCCGATCCGCGACATTCGGTCCCTTCGTCTGTTGACACCTACCATTCCATCCCGCTGGATTCCCCTCCAGTAGAATACATAAGAGCTGGAGCTCGCAATCACACAGAGCCACTACCCTCTCGAACTACAGACCACTCCCCAGGGAATCGTGAGAGGGATGCCTTCACGGCCCCTCTACCACTTGTTCCTCTGCCGGATTCGATCCAGGACCCGCATACCATCCTTGTACCATTAAACGATTCTTCACCGAGGACTTTGGCTCACAAAAGTGGTGCCGCGGGTTTTCCGATGCTCCCTGCACCATCCCCTTTACGTAAATCGATGCGTATTGCACAGGAAGCAATTACCAGTTCCGCAATTCCATCCACTGTACCTCCAGTACCGCTTGGCAAGAGAACCTCCTGGTTGATGAAGGCTCGCGAGGCCAAGGCAAGGGAGGGAACGAATTCCCTCCACGGTAGTTCTGTTGGGGTGGTTACCGCGACACTCCCCCGGGTATCGACCGCAGTCAAGCGGAAGAGCGAGGAAATGTTGGGTGCAACACCGCTTGAACCAGGCTGGGAAAGGGATCAGCGCAAACCGAAGATTGCTAAGTCCACTGTAGTTGACATCGTACCACTGACTTCCAAGGAGATTGAGAAGACCAGCCCTCGTGATGTTCCTTCTGTACAAGCTGATCCAACCGCTACGTTTTCCACTACCACAACTATGCCGGCTGACCAGCTGAAGTCCCACGCAATGGATCTGGACCAACCAATCGCTCGGGTAGACTCCACAGAAGAAGGCTTTATTGATCTATTCAAGCGTACTGTCGAAGGACTTGGAGCGCGCGCTGGTAAAAGCATGGGCAAGTCCCTTGGTGGTGCGGCGGCGGCTGCACTTGCCGAGGCGCGAGCAGCTGCTGAAGCGAAGGTCGCTGAACGGAACAAGGACAATAGCATTTCCAATGATCCTGGAGTGCTCACCGACGATGACCTATCTGACCAGGAATCTCTCGAGAACCAAATACGACCAGATGATCGATCTCCCTTGGTTCCTGCCTCTCGAGTGGAAGGGACAACACGTCGACTTAGTCTCTCTGATTTGACACAAGATGCAGCACAGTGCGACGAACCCGAACTCTCAACGAAGATAGCCAATTTAATGGATGAGGGTACTCAGATCAACGGTGCCAACGATAGTATCTCTACAACTCCTCCTCACTCGCCTCCCGTCAAGGGAGCTTCAAGTTTAGTCAAACCTGCGGGCCCAGTATTCAACAAACCACCTCCACCCGTATTCATGCCCCCGACTTCAAAGCAATCCTCTATCGTTTCCGCTCGACCAAAGGAGTCCTCGACTCATCCCCCTTCAGGCCAATACACTTTACCCGTCGCCGTGTCCCTGGGCATTCCCGCTCGACTCACCTCCCCTTCCCATGGGTTTCCTCCCCGTGTTCAAAGAACAGCACAACCACCTGTGCAGTCTTCGCAATCCAGTAATTTCTCGAACGCGATCCTTGACAGGCCTGAGGGAGTCTCTACGTGGGTCCCCTCCGCGCAAGACACTGACTATACCGGTGGTTCGCAGCCATGCAATGTGCAATACAAAACTGCTGTTGTCTTCGATGACGATGACGACGATAGCTGGCCACTGGAGGAAAAACTTGCCGCTGCCGAGCCAGGATGGAGACCATTTGACTTCAGCAACGTCGATAAGGAGGACACATGGAGTTCTCTTCCAACCGAAAGTCAAGGGCCCACCAGAAGTCTTACATCAGAGAAGAATGGTGACGCTGTACCTTTACCTAGTGACACAGAGATCGAAGCTGAAATAAACACTGAAGACGTGGAACGAGATCTAGATCCTATGGAGGTCTCAAACGCTGAACATTCCATAATGGAGGTCAGTGAACTCGAGGAGGCTGCTGAGGCCGCAACAACCGGTCATGGTTCTATACGGGTGCGTGGTTCTGAACAATTATAGACATGATGGTTGACTCTCAACATAGCCAGTTGCCCGGACTACAAGCCAAAGTTCAATGGCTTCCACTGCCTCTTCATCTCAGGCTCAAGCTGGCTTTTTCGGTCAAGCTAGTAAACTTGTGCATAGTGTACTCGGCGGAGGCAAGAAGGCTAAACCAGAGCTGAAAAGCTTGCAATTAGCTGCTGCCGTTGCAAAGAAGGTTCGTTCGAGTAAATGTATGTTTAATATTCGTTCTCATCACCTGCTTGCAGCAACAAGAGGAAGCGGATAAGAAGACGCGACGCTTGAAGGACATGGAGGCTAGACGCCAGGGGGCTATCGCAAAGAAAGCAGAGGAAGAAAGAGCACGACTTCTCGAAGAGGAGAAGAAGAACAAAGAGGAACTTGAAAAACGGAAACGTGAAAGAGAGGAAACTACCGACCGACGACCACTGAAACCTTCAGTGTCGACAAAGATGGGCGAGGATGACGCTTCTAAAAAACGAAGGCTCGCCCCAGACACAGGAAAGAAATCGGAGGTCAAGAAACCCCCACCGAAAGATAAGAAGGACGTTACACTCCCTGCAAAGCCGGCTGCTACACCCGTAACAAAACTTGCCGCTCATAAGAGTGCAAAGATCACAGCCACAGCCCTCGTATCGTCTGCTGCATATAATTCCACTCAGAATGCGCCGCCCGCTCCATCAACTAAACCATTCATTCCGGAGGCCAAGCCCTTCAAGGTGGTCTCTGCTTTGAAGGGTAAGGCGAAGGCAAGACCGCAAGAAGATGATATAGGGGATAAGCTTCCTTCCACCATGGTCCAATCGCAAATGGCTGCTCGGGCGAAAGCCCAGATGCAAGCTGCCAAGCTATCCACGCCCGAGGTTCCAAGCGAGTCGATCGAGCTTCCGGAAATTAATAGTGAATACTCTGACTCGGATGATGAAAACAAGGGTCGGGCATTCGATCCGCCAGATTGGGCGCAATCTCCAGAACTCCGTCAGGCGCTCCAGATGCAGAGCACTGTGAACCCTGACAATATCTTTGGGGAAATCCGACCGTTGCGAATGGAGGAAATGTTCCGGACAAGGCAAAGTCGGTTCAGAGCACGGACGAGCTCGGCAAATTGGTCGGGAACAGACAGGTTGACAGTGGAAGAGATCCACGAATACGAACGACGGATGGGCTTTCAGCGAACGGAGGCATCATGACCGGCGTACATTCGCGTAACTTATGCATGTCTATTAGTTATCTACGACCCAGGAGGTCTTGCGAATACAGTACCACATAATCATGTGACCTGCGAATTGTTTGGTTGAGCTTGACATCTGTGCTGCCGCAGCGTCGCACATATGGCAAACAATTCTATCATAGGTTTATCATCTCAAGTTCTTGTTGTCCATATAAAGCGATCGTCGTAGATTCTAGCCTGTCCTCTCTCTCATTCTCCTTCTTTTGCTCTTTATTTTTGTCAGCCATGACTTCCTCCTCTTCCTCGTCCCCGGAAATACAGCCTGCTTCAACTGCATCTGCGCAGGAACGCTTCACTTACAAACACGCCACACACGACGAAGTCCTCGAGGATCTATCGAGGTCGGATGTCTCTGTATTTTCCGCCTCGTCTTGCTTATCTTTCTGTAGCCGGTTTCTTCTCAATCTTCCTGACGAAGAGCTTTCATCGCTGGAGCGGATATGCTTTCAGGTGGAGCAAGCGTAAGCCGCTCGGCTACCATGACCGGACTTGCGCAAGCTTATACGAATTAAAAGCCATTGGTTCTACGAAGATTTTGTTCGAGAGGAAAACCCCAAGTTTCCGTCGTTGCCGCTAAAGAAGTTCTCCGAGATGTTATTCCATGCCTGCCCTCTACTGCATCAATGGAGTCACGATCACGAACAAGCTTTCAACACCTTCATGCAGTACAAAACAAGAGTTCCCGTTTGTGGTGCAATAATGTTGAACGAAAGTTGGGAGAAGGTACGTCATATCCGTACAGCATTTCCCGTATTCCACCATCTTGTTCCAGTGCATCCTCGTGAAAGGGTGGAAATCTTCGTCAGGGTGGGGCTTTCCAAAGGGTAAAATAAACGAGCATGAACCGTCTCACGAGTGTGCGATTCGCGAGGTGAGGCTCTTCCCTGCTATCACGCATCTGCTCTCATTGTTTTTCACAGGTATTGGAGGAGACGGGTTACAACTTGGCGGGTCGAATTAAGCCTGCGGATGTAATAGAGATGTCCATAAAGGAGCAGCTTATCTCTTTGTTCATTGTTTCCGGAATCCCAGAGGACTTCCCCTTCAAAACTCGCACTCGCAAGGAGATCAGTGTATGTGCCAACGGTTCAACAAGAACATACCATCTAACCACATTACCAGCGAATCGAATGGTTTAAACTGACGGACCTGCCCACGTGGAAGCGAAATAAGGCTGCCCCTGGCAAGTTCTATTTGATCTCCCCGTTCATCGGGTATGTCTTGAATGTTGATTGTTACAAATACTACTCATCACACACGACAGAGCTTTGAAGGCATTCATCACGGCCAGGAAACCTAGAATTTTCGAGTCAAGGAACCGCAAATCTGTTTACTACGTATCGAGTGACAGAGGAGCACAGGAATCAAGTTCATCCTCTGCTGACACTCATGAACCCCAAACGCCTTCGCCACAATCCAGCCAAGCTATCCCGGTCGTTAATGGTCGCATAACGAGACACGAATCGGACGAGGAGAAAGGTGCACTCGTGGAACCTATGGACCCACACTTTGCCCGGCTTTTAAATTCCCTCTCGATCTCAGCCTCCAAGAATGCCGACCCGAAGTCATCACAGGCTGCGAGCAGAGTTGCTCCGATGCCCCAAACCATCTCACCACCCAATCGTTTACACACCCCGGACTGGTCCTCTCGTGTTCCCACCTTCAGCGCCGAGACACCGGTCAATCCCCCAGGACTTTCCAGGGTTAAACATACTTCAGTTCGGGATTCTCAAAAATTCGAAAGACATCCTGACCTCGTGCTTTCAAGCGAATCCGAGTTGGCATCACGAGCAGATAGTAGCTCTAGCGAGCCATCACCCATTCCTAATTCCGCTGCTACGTCAATGTCTACCACGACTTCAGCGCGGAAGTCAATGAAGTCCTCTCGTCGCAGTTCTAGCATTGCCGACATCTCTCCGTATCTTTCTCGTCCACCTGAAGTGCCTACGTCAGGGAAAAGGCTGAAACAGTTGGCGCTCCTAGAGTCCGTGGCAGATGAATCGTTCAAGATGACGCCTACTCTCATTGGTCGGGAGTTACCGCCCGCTCTCGGTCCGGATTACCGCCCTCTCGGTTATCCCGGCCCTTCTTCCTCCGTACCCCCACCGACGTCTTACGCTTCTCAATATAACTTTCGAGATTCGTATGAGCCGGTCACATCCGTGCCTTCAACGTCATTGATTATGGGCGGGAATTTGCCTCCGTTGCACACTTCCCATGAAGAGGATCCCTTCCAAGTAAGACCTCGATCTAGCCAATTCAATTACCCTACCTATCCAGGCGGTGTGTCCACGCGCAGCTTGAAGAATCAGAATCAAGCTATGCATGCTTTTGGTGGACCAGGCCATGTTCCGCATCCAGCGAATATATTGCCGTATACACCCTTCCCACCGACTTTTGCTCCAAGCTATCCAGCTGTACCCCTCCATCCATCTTCCCAGTCAAGCACGACGCCTTTTATTTATCCCAACTTTAGCACACCTCCTCACACCTTCCTCGCCTCTCGTGATCCACATGCAGAGCCTGCCGCCCAGGCCGTTTCATCTGCACGATCTCGATCAGCTCTTCCATCAAGTAGCGTCCAGTTACTTTCCATACTCAACGGGGATCGTGCCAGCGACGCACACTCGCCGACTTCACGCGCAGGACCTCATTCCACCAGTATATCGGTTCATGCCACCTAGACGAAACCGCCTATATACGTGTAGTGATGCATATATTTGCATTCCTCCCACCCATAATATGTGGCAGCTCTCTTCGCTTCAGTTGTCTAACTTTTCCAGCACCCGCAGCATTCTTCACGTTCATTCTTGTGTCACTTCCCTCGGTATCATTTTTGAGAGCCCTAAACCATGCTTTGGTTGGTTTGGGTCGACTGAGTATTCGAACTCTCCAGTCTCATCATTGTTTCAGTATCATAATCTTATTTTGCTTCTTTCACCTCTCGTTTCGCTCCAAATGATTAGCCTACAGTACTAGTATCAGTGTTACGCTCCGTCAAAGCCATCGCAATACCCCTCGTGTAGTTTTGTAGCCAGTAAGCATCCGTTGATTGAAGTTGACTTGGAACGTTTGCGGGTGGGTGGCACAGCCACAAGTTGTCGCACGTTGGTGGCTGCGCTGGCGTTTGCTTTTTTATGGCCCTTGTAACTTCTCTCTCTCGTCCCCGCAGCTGACTAGATGTTGAATGGCAGTGGCGTCAAGCTTTTTACGGGTACGTTGGGCATTTTCGTGAACGCCAAAGTGGTGACTGAGCATAATAAATAGGCACCAGCCATCCAGAGCTGGCGGAGATCATCGCTCGGCGGTAGGGACTCGGGCATAGACGGTCTGCAGATCCTGAAAAAATTCTAGCCTCGGTCTATCCCTTTCGAAAGCGGAAGTAACCAAGAGTGGGATCGGGGAGACCAACGTCCGGATCGCTGAAAGTGTGCGGGAAAACGACGTGTACATCATCAACACGGGGTGCCGGTCGGTGAACACGGCGCTAATGGAGCTCTGCATCATGATACATGCATGCAAGATAGCTAGCGCAAGACGCATCACGGCGGTAATACCATTGTTTCCTTATGCAAGGCAGGACAAAAAAGACAAGAGTCGAGCGCCAATTTCGGCCAAACTCGTTGCCAACATGATACAAAAGTCGGGCTGTGACCATGTCATCGTGAGCATGATTTCCGCATATTCGCTGAAAGGGAGTAACAACGGCGTTTGACAGACCATGGATTTGCATGCGTCGCAAATCCAGGGCTTCTTTGATGTGCCAGTAGACAAGTGAGTGGGACGAGTCGTGGAGCGTCCGTCCGACACTGACCATGAGCTTCGCTGTGTGTACGACAGTGTGAGTTCTGATGTGACGTACAAAGCTCGAATGACTGATGTGTTGGTGAAACAGCTGTACGCGGAACCCTCGTCAATTTTGTACATCCGCACGAACTTTGATCTGGGCGAAGTTGTGATTGTATCGCCGGACGCCGGGGGAGCAAAGAGGTGAGGTGGGACAATGACAAGTGAAACATAGACTGACTCGAGATGCGACAGGGCGACGTCCATCGCCGACCGGCTTGGGGTGGACTTTGCGTTGTTCCACAAGGAAAGGAAGAAGGCGAACTCTGTTTCGCGGATGGTGCTGGTGGGGCACGTCAAGGACAAGACTGCGATTCTGGTGGACGACATGGCGGACACGTGTGGGACGCTCTGCCTGGCCGCGCGACACCTGTCGGAGGGAGGGGCGTCGAAGGTGTACGCGATCGTGACGCACGGAATCTTGAGTGGGAACGCGCTGGAGAATGTGGAGAAGAGTGCGCTGGAGAAGCTGATTGTGACGAACACGTTGCCGCAGGGGGAGAACCAGGCGCGGTGCAGCAAAATCGAGGTGATCGACGTTGGGCCTGTACTCGGGGAGGTGATCAGACGGAGCCATTACGGCGAGAGCGTGTCCAAGCTATTCCACGAAGTGCCGTACTAAGTGGTCGCTTACTAATACATTCTGTCTGTACCAACCTCTCGGGCGTCCAATCGAACCCAAATGTTTTCCTAGTCGCTGCCAGGCAATGCTCCGCGCGTATGATGTTCACATCCCCGAACAATGTCCTGCAGAGTACTGGAAACACAAGGAACCCAAGGGACACCGTACATGTCCTCGGCATACCCGCCGTGTCCATACAAAATGGCAAACTACAAGTCGGCGATGCCCGCTCGAGTATGTCTCTTTCAAAACCTTTCCTTCCTTCACTCCAACCCCTTTCCAGGTTCACATCGCTCCTACACACCCATCAAAACCCTCGGAGACGGCTCCTTCGGCACCGTCACACTCTGCGATTGGCATGGGACCTTACCACCCAATACTCCCCTCTCCCCCATGCAATGCGGCGGCGGCGCACGTCCAGAGTGGGCGGGAAAGCGTCTAGTCGCCGTAAAGAGGATGAAAAAGAAGTGGGAGGGCGGCTGGGACGAGTGCAAGAGGCTCAAAGAGCTTGAGGTCCGTTTTCTCTCCCCACTCCGTTACCCCGCCTCACCGTTTTTCCCTTCCCAGTCTCTCCGCGCAATCCCGTTCCACCCTTGCATAATACCCCTCTATGACTTCTTTCTCCTTCCAGACACCAAGGAGCTCTACTTTGTTTTCGAGAGCATGGAAGGCAATCTCTATCACCTCATCAAGACCCGAAAAGGTCGTCCTCTCGCAGGTGGCCTCGTGGCCTCCATATTCCGACAAATCGTCTCCGGTCTCCATCACATACACGCTTCCGGCTACTTTCACCGAGACATGAAGCCAGAGAACGTCCTCGTCACCACTACTGGTCTTTTCGAATACCGCTCATTGTCCCCCATCAAACCTCCATCAGAACAGGACGTCGTGGCCATCATCAAACTCGCCGACTTTGGTCTCGCACGAGAGACCACGAGCTCTCCCCCTTACACCGAGTATGTTTCTACGAGATGGTATCGAGCGCCGGAGGTTCTGCTCCTGAGCAGAGATTACTCAAATCCTGTGGACATGTGGGCGCTCGGCACTATCATGGCGGAGCTAGTCAACCTCCGTCCCCTTTTTCCAGGTTCGGGTCAGATCGACCAGATACATAGAATTTGCGAGGTCCTCGGCGACCCTGCCGACTATGGCTCAGATTCTAGAGGTCGTTCTCTGGGAGGCGGAAAGTGGAACAAGGGCCTTAAGATGGCAAAACAATTCAACTTTGTCTTTCCCAAGGTAACGTATCATGCAAAATATTTTTCCAAAAAAAATCGCTAACAGTGAACCCATATTTTGCGTCTAGTGCCAACCAAGGGATATTTTCTCTTGTTTCGAGCGCAGTATCCCACGGAAGCTCATCGAGTGCATAGCTGACCTCCTCAAATATGATCCAGATGCGCGACTGACAAGTCGGCAATGCCTGGAGCACCCTTACCTCATCGAAGCATTGCCTCACAACATGCCCCCGATGCCCCCTGCCTTGCATACTCAGACCCTACCTACAACCCCATCAAGGTTAACGAACGGCCCTCCGTTTATCACACCTTCTACATCGCCCCGAAGTGTCCCTCCATCGCATTCCCACAACTCGCTTCCCAAATCCCCATATCATCCCGCTTCGAGTCTCCACCCGTCTCACATTCCAGATGCAGCCTCTTCCCACCGCACTGCCTTCGTCCCTTCCGTCATCACCTCGACTACACACACGCCTTGTTCCCACAAAACAACCGAATACGCAAATGACTTTCGTACACACTATCCCCTTCCTCCGTTTTCGTCGGACATCATCGAGGAAGTGCGCACAAACGGATCTGCTTGGCCTTCAAACCATGCTCGGTCAGATTCAGATCAGATGGATGTGTCCTCCCCATTGGCTGAGATTCCAGAAGACAGTCACGCGATGGACGTTCAACCTTCTGCGATATCGCTCCCAATGACCGGACATGTCCCTGCGCAAGACACAGCCCAGGCATCCGTCAGCAAGCTCGGTCGATTTGGATCTCTCGGGTTTGGCAAGAAGAGCTCAAGATGGGGTCTTGGCGTGTTTGGTCATGGAGAGAAGGCACACCAACAGTCCTTGCCCCCCGTGGACGAAATCCCTGGATCAAGTTCAACTCCTTCTCTCAAGCGTACACAGTCCACCAACTCTGATAGTCTTTCCGTCATAGACGCCTCACTGGCCAACGCTCGTAAGGATGCGAAGGCTATCAAGAGGGAGGCTGAACGACTACAACTTGAAGCGGAGAAGCAACGCCGCGCGCTCGCAGAGCGATCACAGAGGGAGCAAGCCCGTGCAGTCATGCAGAAGCGCAATCAGATGCTCAAACAAACCACGGGAAGAAACGAGCTGGAGTGGAAATGGACACATTCGGGTAGTCTGCTGAGTGTCAACCAACGTCCAAATTACGATGATTTCGACAAGGGAAAGCTCTCGGCGTCAGGACCTATAAGACAAAACCAGAGCAGTAGCAAGGTGTCCTCGCCCACATTGAATGCGGCCTCTGGACGATATCTCAAACCGCCAGATACGAATCTGCCTTCGAGCGACCGATGGTTACCCAGAGATCAACGCTTGAGCAAGGTTCGTCGCAGAGACTTCGATGATGACCATTCCATGTCATCATCGGACGTCCACAGCATAGGGAGGTTGTCAGTCATGTCGTCTGCTACAGTGGATAGTGACCCAGGGCCGACACATCTTCGACGACTGCCTGTGTATGGCATCAATCGGATGACATCTGCTTCCTCTTTGAGAACAGGTAGAACATCCTACGATGACTTCCCCACCTCCGCACGATCGTCAAATTCTATATCCCTAGATCGCCAGTTCAACGAGTTCAATATCCGCGCCTCTGTTGATACCACCTCCTCGGTCTCGGGAACCTCTTCGCCGCCACCAATCAACCTATTGTCGCTCTCCCCTTCGCCCAATTCTTGGATACATTCTCCTAATTCCCATGAACCAGTTAGTCCTTATGTGGTCCCTCCGCTCATCCAATATCCCCCTTCCTCGGATACATCTTGCGAGTGCAATGGTCAGCTATACGGTCACCCGCCAACGGATCTGATCGACCCACATGCCGCGATAAATCCGATATTCAAAGTGGTATGTCGACGGTGCCTCCGTATGGATGTTTCTTGATGGATGCCATTTCATTTCACTCAGACGCCACTGCCAATTTCCCCGAGCGATCACCTCTTACCTCCACACTCCCTTCCACCTTTTTCACACATCGAGGCCGTGGCAGAAGGGGAATATCCTCCACTCTCCCCAATGTCATTCCATTCACCAGAGGATACATGAGAGTTTCCCTCGCCTTCCTTTGAGATATTTTATTGGCCGCACCCTGTCCGGAACGCTCATTTTTATCACATATACGTGCGTTCGTTGCTACAATCTCCATACTTGTCTTGCACTCTCCACCTGGATTCCATCGCCAACCTCGCATATCACTGACCTCTTGGCGAACGATGGGCGCTTTGAGGCACCACACTCTCCACGACGCGTAGTACTGCCTTTTGGCCTTAGTTCGCTCCTACTTATCTTACTTACTGGCATTCCTAGTAGCATACTTAGTCTCATTGGGCGTTGTAGAGCGCTGAGTTGTACTTTTACCACAACGCAAGCACGCTGTCGACTCTGATTTCCGCTTTGTGGTATAGTAGCATGTTTTCTGGTGTATATCTCTACATGACACTGCTTGTCTAGTCGCGAAGTCGAACATATTAATGTTCGTGTACATGTGGGGCCTGCTCAAATCGAAGACCACTATCGTGTCGATGAGTGTAAGGACGAGACGACACAGAGGATGAGCGTTCAACCACGTACCAATAACTAGAAATCATGTCCGAAATCAGTATGGGATGAGAGGGAACAAAAGATGAAAATACATACCCGCACGATCGAGGACCAGGTTGATCCTAGAATCGTCGTCATCAAAACGACAGGTACACAAGCAAAAGGAGCAACGAACCAGGTTGATGAAGATTTTGGGGTGACCGAGTGGACCTCCTCCTAACCGACATGTCCATGTCAGCACTCTAACTCTGTTACTATCACTGGCACGAGCGCGCGCGCGCACAGGCAGCGTGGTGTCCAGCATCGATATCTAGTATTCACTCACCGCCGTCACAGTTAGCCTTGCGGCCGTGAACGATCCTGACGGGTTCGTTGGCGACGAGCTCCATAGCGCTGAGCGGGTTGGGCTGGAGCTCCATGAACGTCTGTTCGAAGCGAGGGCCCGAACGAGAGGTAGGCCGGGGCTGCTGACTCGTCGACCACGTCGTGGGGTAATTGGGAGACTGCGGCGCGACTGCCGAGTCGGTGGTGGTGGGGACTGGCGGGGCTGGCGTGCTCGTGGAGGTGGACGACGAGGACGCTCTTGCGAACGCCTGCAACTGAGCGATTCTTGTAACGAAGCGACGGGCGAGCATGCTGCGGGTCGTGCTGAAGGAGAACGGAAAGCGTCGGTAAACTTCAATCCCAAAAAAGGAAATTGTTACTTGTCCTCAAGCATACATCGCAAGTACTAGTTTTTCCTAGTATTCTGACTGATAGAGGAGATCACTGCCAGGTCACTCTTGTCCACCTGCTACTCTCAAGTCGAAGATGAAGCGTCGGGAGACCCTAAGTGGACCAAGGACGAGATCAAATCTAACCGGTGCGCGTTCCACACTGGAGGGAATCAGCGCTACGACAGAGAACAATCACTGTGATGGACAAAGGAGAAACGGGGCTGCCTGTCCTCTCGGAGGAGGCGGGTCCGGCCAACAAGGAGTTTGGAAAGATCGTCATCGTCCCCATTGTTATCCTACACCTAGGGTGCGGTGATTTCTGTCTATTTTATTTTGACAGTGGCCTTCCTAGCGCCAATGGACACTGAAAGTCATGCAAGACCTCGGTTTCCGTCGCATTCAGCAACTTTCTCCTCAATGTACCCTAGATCTCCCTGACGACATACTTTCATTATCATGAAGAACGGTCACAGTGCTACGATGCGTGCGTTCCGAGCGCTGCCCTCTTCAATCGATACGGTGCATGAATATCGACATATCCCCAGACTCTGCTCTCATTTGAACAAAGTTACGCTGTTCTCCTTTCCATCGGTATATCTTCGCTATCATACCCTAATCCATCTCTTCCCCCGCCGTCCTCGAATACGATTGACGAACGAGTCAACCCGTGGATAGATAAAGTCGTTAAGCCAAACCCCGTGTCAATCTCATGCCCTCTTCCGCCGTAAAGTCTGCGCGCATACATTGCCCGTATGTTCAAGATGAATCTCGGGGTAAGCGTGGATATAGGAAGATATTGCACAATGAACAAAATTGCACTTTGTGTCCCCACTGGTGAAAGATATCCAAAATCATATAAGGTGTTGAGGAGAACCCACATCAGCATGCTGTGACCGAACGTACACGTTAGCCCCATATTCATATTACAGGATAAAGAGCACGTACGCAACAAAGTAAGCCACGCCTTCCATGATCAGCAGGTTGATAAATCGGCCAAGTCGCCACTGTTTCGTAGCTCTGTACATGACAACCGAACGCATTATGAACTGAATGATCACGAGCGTGCACATTACTCCTGCATGCACGCATTGAGAGATGTTACTCGCTGCATTCCCGTCATGTTCTCGCTCGTTGCAAGCAAGCATTGCATTGTCAGCGTCACGTCAAGCGTCACGTTCTTGCTTGCGTGAGAGCAGAACTTGGAAGGACCATTTGTTCCCTTTGAGTCGCCCAATAACACGTCGGAAGCTCTCCTCCTCGCGAAATATGCCATCCGTCTTGCCTCCGTGGCCTGGGGGGGTCGCCTGCGAGACGCTTGTGCGTTCCCACATGTGATGTCTCGGTCGTCCAAGCGGGATTTCCCGGGTCGTCTGCGCTGCGAGAGGGGTGCTAAAAAAAGTTGCACCATCAGTCCCAGAAGAAGTCGACTGGCAACGGAAGCATGTTCGTTCATAAAGTTGCACTAGAAAAACGAAGGCCCTGGTTGAAGGTTTTCGCCTGCGTGATGAGTGGATGCACTGGCATCAGTTCCAGCAGAGGAGGCGTGTTGAGCAAAATTATCGTCGATATGCGCTGGAACTGGCAGTGGTAGCAATATCATGTAGAGTGTGACCAGTACTACTAAGTCCAAGACTCTAAAAAGGGAAAGAATTTGAGTTGCGACTTTGTTACATTCGGCGAAGGATTTAGACTAGTGACCAGCCCAGGGAAAAGAGGCAATCGACGGCTTGCTTCGCCTCAGCATCGCCTCTTTTGGACGGGCTGAAGGCTTCTGCGCGACGGTGGAGTGGTTAGTCGCAAAAACACAACGGTCGACTGTTTGATGAGTCGGACGACGTGCGATATCGATGACCCTACTAAATTCCAGGATAAGGCCGCCCATCGAGTCCAAGAACAGTTACATATTTTTCACTAGTATACATGCGTGATTAGTGCGTTGCGTTCTCAGTCCATTTCCTCGATCTCAATGTCGTCTGGGTCATCCATCTCGACTTCTTCCGTCCCCGTTTTTCCATCGTGGTTAGGAAGGACAATTACCCTGTTTCGAGGTCCATCGAATCTGACCCTGGCAGTCTCACCGTCGCGGATGCGATCGGAAAGCAGCATGACGGACAACGGATTCAACACCTCGCTCTGGATCGCGCGGCTCAGTGGACGAGCTCCGTACGCAGGTGAGTATCCAATCGATACGAGGTATTGCTTCGATTCGGGATCGACGTCCAGGACGACGTGTCGGTCCGCCAGCCTTTCTTGGACTTCATTGAGTCGGAGATCCACGATCTTGAGTATGTTGGCCCTCGACAACATACGCTGTCAAAGTTTCAGCTCTTGTGAGATGTAAATCATACGGCAAAAGACTTACATATATGATGATCTCATCAATACGGTTAATGAACTCGGGAGGGAAATGTGCTTGAACTGCACCCATGACCAATTGTCTAGTGTGACTGCTAATCGGCCCCTCGCCCAAGTCCACGAGGAAAGCCGCACCGAGGTTGGAAGTCATGATGATGACGGTGTTGCGGAAGTCAACGACACGGCCTTGCCCGTCTGTGAGACGGCCGTCATCGAGAACTTGCAGGAAAAGGGTAACGAATTCGTGAGATGCTTTTTCGATTTCGTCGATGAGGATGATGCAATACGGCTTGCGTCGAACGTATTCGGTGAGTTGACCGCCCGCGTCGTGACCAACATATCCTGGAGGTGCACCAATCAGACGTGCAATCGCATGCTTCTCCGAGTATTCAGATCCGTCGATCCGAATCATGGCATCTGGTGAGTCGAAAAGCAACGACGCAAGCTAATCAAACCATTAAGCCTTGTCGACAACTCGTGTGGAAATGGGCTTACTGTTTTACTCAACAGTGTTTTACCAGTTCCAGAAGGGCCGGTCATGAGGAAGCTTGCAATAGGTCGATTAGCATTTGTGAGCCCACTGCGAGATAGCCTGATGGCGTTTGCTACAGCCTTCACAGCTTCAGGTTGGCCAACCACCGAGTCGGCAAGGATCTTCTCCATGTGAAGCAATTTCTCCTTATCTGTCGACATAAGCTTCGTCACAGGAATGGCCGTCCATCGACCGACAATCTCGGCTATATGCTCTGAGGTAACAGTGTCTGTGCCTACGTATCCGCTGGCGGCTTCTTCCTGCAACTTTTGAGCTTGAAGCTGTTCGAGTCGGCTCTGTAATTCAGGAAGAGCATAGTAGCGAAGATCTGAAGCGGCTTGAAGGTCATGTCTGCACGCGAGACCCATCAGACGATCCATCCGAGATTCAAGAATAGATCAACTTGCCTTCTCTCGGCGTCGTCGGCTTTCGCCTTGAGCTCGTCTATTCTCTTTCGAACGTGATTGACCTCGTCTCCCCGCTTCTTCTCCACTTCATACGCAGCCTTGAGTGGTTGAAGTTCGTCATCAATCTCTGCCATCGCCTTGCGTGCAGCAGCGAGACGGTCCTTGCTCGCTTGATCTTTCTCTCTCTCCAAGGCATGAATTTCTACCTCGAGTTGCAACCTATGATGCTGCAGTTTATCGATGGCTTCCGGAGCGGTTTCTCTTGCCACCCGCACGCTGTGAAAGTAGACGTAAGGTGACTGTAGGAGCACAAATGGAACGATTTGCACGCACCTAGCACAGGCTTCGTCAACAAGATCAATGGCGGCATCAGGTAACCTTCTCGATGTTAGATAGCGATGAGCGAGAGTAGCCGCGGATATCAAAGCGCCATCAAGTACTCTCACGCCATGATGCACCTCATATTTCTCCCGTATCCCTCGCAAGATGCTGATCGTCTCCGGAACGGAAGGCTCATTGATCAACACCTGTGCGAACCTTCGCTCAAGTGCTGCATCGGTTTCGATATACTTTCTGTACTCTGAAAGCGTTGTGGCACCAATGCAATGGAGCTTTCCCCTCGCCAAAAGAGGTTTGAAGAGGTTAGCAGCATCCATGCCATTACCCACTGAACCTCTGCCCGCCATGATGAGATGCAATTCGTCGATGAACAGGATGATAGGTGTGCCGTCTTCGCAAGCCTTTTCAACCTCGTGAAGAACGCTCTTGATCCGTTCTTCATATTCACCCTTGAACTTGGCTCCTGCCATGAGCGCACCCATGTCCAGAGAAAAGAGACGTCCGATAAGAGATACAGGAACGTCTCTGTTGACGATACGCTGTGCCAATCCTTCGGCAATGGAGGTCTTACCGACACCTGGTTCACCGATGAGAACAGGGTTGTTCTTCGTTCTACGAAAACGATCAACAAAAGCCACACTGGCAGGACAAGACAAGACAAAAGACCTTCTGCAGAGAATTCGGACGACTCTCCTTATTTCATCGTCTCTCCCTATGACGGGATCGATCTTGCCTTCTCGAGCGAGCATGGTCAGATCGACGGCATACTTTTGCAGCGCATCAAAGCCTTCCTCTGCATTCTTGCTCTCGATGTGCCTGTCGCCTCGAACTTGCTGAATGGCTGTCTTGAGAACCGCTTCGGTAAGTCCGGCCTCCTTGATGACGGACGCAATAGAAGGGTCCTTTATGAGGGCGAGGAGAAGGTGATCCTGAGCGAGATACGAGTCGTGCATGTTTTTCCTCTGCTCTTGGGCCCCATTCAAGACCTTGAGAGCGGCGGAACTAAGCGTGACGTCATCAGGAGGTGGTGACTGAGAGGGAATTCGGACGATGAGTTTCTGCAGGCCGCGGCTGATGGGAGTCTAGAAGTACGAGTGAATGGGGAAGCTACTACGTGGAGTTCCGAGTGGGAAGACTGACCGGATCGCCGCCTGCGCGCTGAATGACAGATGCGAAAAGGGGTCGAGGGGTACCTGCGGAGGTTTGATCTTCGTTGAGGAGAACGAACGCGAGATGTGCTGGATGGACTTGCAAAGAAAGTCAGATCGGATCAGAAGGCGAGACAGACAAAAGCCAAAATACCTTGAGCATTCGCGTAGTCTTTGGCCAACTGAACGGCAGCGGCGAGCGACTGAGTCGTCTTGTCAGTGAGACTGTCCATGTCCATGTTCATCCTTGTCACTTGTCACGTTCGACGATGAACCCGGATAAGTTCTATACTTCCTGGCCAGCAGATTCCGTCGAGTTCTGCCCCAACGACGACGACATCTTCGTCTGTGGCACGTATCATCTCGAGACCATTGGCACAGAAGAAACGCAAGCCGTTCAGCGTCGACGAGGTCAATGTCTCGTTCTTCGACTAGAAGAGAACGCACCGTGAGTTCCACACCCTTGCGACCTTCCAACCGGCGAGTTCGCCTTTCATACGGTTCGTATCAGCTCGCAACTCCAAGCGATCGATTTGCCCGCCGTGCTCGATCTGAAATGGTGAGTGACCCGCCATCATGATAAGCTCGCACCCCGCTCACCCTTGTACAGGTGTCCGAGATCATCCACGACCACGCCAGTCCTGGGCATCGCTGATTCAGAAGGAAACATATCTCTGTACGAATGGCTGGCTCACGAGGTGCCTGCCCGCCCACCCCCTCAGCCCTGCATGTCTCTTTATGTGATCAGAACAGGCTGGCCTCTATCCAACGACTGTCCTGCGCCACAAATAACGTCCTCTGTCTCTCCATCGACTGGTCAAATCGCCGATCTCCAACAAAGTGCGGAATCACCCTTCTTGCCGACGGAGTGACGAACGTTCCAATTGCAGCGGCCTCGGTAACCTGATCGTGTCCCTATCAGACGGATCACTGTCGCTCCTCAAGCCGTGCTCCCAAGGAGAACTCGTCGTCTCAGACAAGTGGCATGCCCACGAATACGAACCCTGGATTGCGGCGTGGAATTATTGGCACGATTCCGTCATTTACTCGGGTAACGACCTTTGCTTTACGCAATCCATGATGCCGTCTGACCCTTGATGCTGACCCAGGCGGGGATGATCTTCAGATGAAGGGGTGGGATCAACGACAGGGTTTTGATCAGCCCTTTTTTGTCAACAGACGGTACGCAAAGGCGAAACGACGAGCTTGATCTCAATTTGAGCAAAGCGGCGCCCAGATTCGACGCAGGGGTCACTACGATTCAAAGCCACCCGCATATAGAACATTTGATCGCTGTTGGAAGGTACATGGCTCATGGCTCGACAAAGGCTTCGGTACAGATGCTGACAGTGTTGCAGTTATGACAACAAAGTTCGGCTTTTTGACACACGAAAGCCCTTGATACCTCTCACGGACGTGGATGTTGGAGGTGGAGCCTGGCGCGTCAAGTGGCATCCATCCGTAGAACGCAAGCACGACCTCCTCGTCGCTTGCATGCATGATGGTTTCAAAGTCGTCCGCTTTCACCCCTCGAGTAGTGAACCGGAAGAGAATATACTCACCGATGGCACCCGACACGAAATTATCCAACGCTTCGACCAACACCAATCTCTCGCTTACGGGGCCGATTGGTCATTTAAGCGGAATAACGATGGAGCGAACACCTTGATTGCAAGCTGTTCGTTCTACGATTGTGCACTACATCTCTGGAGAGGGTAACGGGAAACTAGATCTAGCTTGTTGCATTCAATATAGAATGGTTAGTGTTCATGGCCAGCGTGAATCACTCATCCTGGCTGTAGGGACCGGAAGAATCCACAGGCGCTGGAGGGTATATAGGGATATATCTCTTCCCCCTTTTCCAGAACGCAGCGCTTGGTCCTTTCATGATGAATGTCGACGCCCATCTCGACAATCCTCTTATAGACTCTGGCTGGTGTACAGAGAAAGTCGACAGCGATGCCAAAGACAAGATGAATATGAGGCTACATGGATGGCAGTTTCAGACACGGATTATCGAGTAACGGTTCTTGGACTCACCATTCCGCAAACTGGACTGCCGGATGTCTGCTACGCAACCATTCTTCCGATACCAAACTCCCCAGGGCTCGAGGTAGAACGTACAGTGCTATTTCCCCTCTTCGCCTTGCGTTCTCGATCCAGATGCTCGCTCCGCACACAAGCGAACCTGCGAGAGCACCGCCGCAAGGGCCATCCCACACGTCGTGCGAGATCATAGGGAAGAGTCGAGCTAGTACGAGAGTGCGTGTAAAGCAGACTGCGAACCAGTACGAAGAGAGGAACGTCGAAAGAAAGGTCGCGCTTCGAATGGCTGACAAGAGTGCGGGTATACAGCGATGGATAGACCTGGGTCTGGTCAGGAGAATGGGAAGGAAATGAACCTGAACGCGGCGACGGTCCTAGTTGAGCTACGAACTACAGGGTTGGGCGCGCGGCATGACTTACGGGGAGATAGATGACAAGCGCTTCAGCGAACGCATACATAGCTCTGATGGCGGCGTTGGCGGTGCAGGAATTGCTTAGCCCAAACTTTCCACCGATGTGACCATGCACAAGCTCGCATGGCAATCCCCCGATTCCGCTTCGCCCGTCAACTCGCAGTTGTTTCCATGCCTCGTTGGCCAAGTCGCCACCATACGCAGGCAAGGCGATAGGGTCGACCCACGACGAGGGATATCCAAGTTTATCGGCCAAGGGGCGAAGGATATCTCGTTCTGTGGATGAACCACGGATGTATGACCACCTACCTTCCCGGAGAGCGCGGCAGACCTCCAACAATCCACCGTCGACATGAGCCAGGGAGCTTATCCTGTCGAAACAAATCTGATGTCAATGTGTTGGTGGGATGAATGATCGCGAAACCGTACCATTTCACATAGGATCGAGGTAGTCTGATACGATGCAGCGAGTCAGACGAGCCATGAGCCAAGTGGGAGCAAATGGACCCACCTCTGGGGTTGATAAAAGAAACACCACATGATCCTTCGAACTAGAAGTCAGCCACGAACACAGCGGGAGGCACCATCGCGAACCTTGCTGAACAGGCCCAGAAAACGAGTGCATCCAGACGTGTCGCTACCTTGTTTCGCCACTCCTTGGCTAGTTCTCGGGACCGCTCGTCGAGCGTCCTGGCGTCGGGCACCTCGGAGGGTCCTGACGCAATGTCGTTGCGCAAACCGGCCTTGAGATGCCTAGCAGCGGTTTCCCGCGTCCTTCCAAGAAGGAAGGCCTGTACGGACGCGTCGAGTGCACGGACGAGGAAAAACAGGCTCAAGTCCAGGGTGGGAGACGACGATCCGGGCCGTTTACGCTTTCTCCATCGCAGGAGGATGACTGCGATCGTCGAGGTGAACACGTTGGCCAGAAATGCTCTGTAGAATGGGGGAACCTTGGAGTTGACGTGATGGAACGAGTCCCAGAACCGCTGTAGGGCCGCTCCACCCCCGATGGCGATGGACATGGCCGAGGCGAACCCGGTGGGGCGCGACTCTTTGGAAAGTGTGCGCAAAAAGGCTTTTGCACGCGCGCTGAAGGTCTCTGGAGCAAAAATGACTGGTAACAAAGCGGGACCGAGGGAGAGAGATAGACACAGTGCATATGTGCGCAATGCGATTTGCACTGGATGATTCGAGTCATTGGATATGGTCTTTATGGTCGCGGAGAACGTCGCTCTCCATGCTGGCTTGGGCGTGGGTGTCATCAACCAACTGTATGTACTGAAACCAAACTATGTGATTATCGACTACGCATAAACATATGTAATAAACGCGTATAATTATGTACAGAGTCCACCGTCCGGATTTCGATGAATGTCATATCAGTTCGTGTGCCTCAAGGTGTCGGCATAACTACAGAAATCAACGTCGACCACGGAAAGAGAGTGTCCAATACAACTTTCAAGGTCTTCGGCCAAGCCGGCCCGTCTGATGAGCTCGAGAAACTGAGCACGCGAATCCGGAAAAACAAATGAATGGAGAATAGCCTCTCCCTGGGCGGCATTGGCATTCTAGTTAGTCTGGAAAGATCAAGAAAATACACGTACATGATTTCTAAGGATGGTGATGAGATGTGGCAAAGGAGGGGGTTTACCGTCGGGGAGGACGTCGGAGAGGCGATTTTCAAGAGTGCACTGCGAGGGCAAAGACGGCGCATCGGATTGCTTACCCTTTCCCTTGTGGACGGATGAATAAGGAACAAGCCACATTCGCCAGAGTTCGAGTTTGCGGCCGTCACGTCCGAGGTGCTTGATGGTGCGTTGGAGGTGTTGCCAGTCTTTTTCGGTTCCGTCCCAGACGTGAATGGACTGAACAGGGAGAGACGGGGAGGAGGAAGAGCGGGAAGGGGTTGCGGAGTGGTCGCCATCTTGCGTATGAATTGCAGGACACATCATGAGTCTGACCCAGCGTCTGCGCCTGACCCATGCGCCTGTGCTGAGCCTGCCTATTTTTGCGTGCCAGTTCTTGTTACGAAAGGACCAGCTGTATTCGAAACCGTCGTGCTGCACCTCGCCGCGATCTGTTCGCATGTCAATCATCCAGGCGGAAGAGACCCAGCGCCAGGTGCCGTCGGGGAAAGGATAGTTGTTGAGGGAGAGATTTGGGTCTGAACGAGGTGAATTTGGGAGTGTGAATGGGTATGGGTCGGTGAGGAAGAGCGAAAGAGAAGAATAAAAGGGGATGGAGAAGAGGGTGATGCTAGGAGGAGGTGAGCAAGGAGGAGGAAAAGGGTGGGCGACGTACCCTCTCTGATTTTCGTACAAGATGGCCCAGCGGAATACGTCCTTGTCTCGCGAGGGGAGAGGGAGGGCAGGGTCATGGATGAGGATGTCGTTTGGGTGGTCGTCAGGGGGCGGAGGGGGGAGAGAGTGGAGGGATATTTTTGAGGGGTGTGAGTGGAAGGGGAGAGAGGGGAAGTGGGGAAAGGTCGAGTGTTGAGAGAGACGACGACGAGCGGGATCTGCGGCGGCGGGGTCGTCGGCGCGCATGTGGAGTGGGAGGGCCATGGCGAGTCAAAAGAGGAAAGTGTGTGAGTTCCGAAGAGAGTCATTCATGTACACGATCCATCAACGTCGCGGTGTGGCGAGGACTGTTAGGCTGGCACAGCTGCGACGGGGATATGGAAGTGCGCGTACGAGGAGGACGTGTGCGTCGTGCGGTGCGGTGCTTCCTACTGCGCTGCCTGTATGCGCCAAGTGCCGACGTATTGAGCGGGTGGATGGGTCGGTCACACACCACGAACTGCTCGGGCTGGAGTACGGGCCCAACCCGTTCGTGGTCGACAGAGGAAAGCTCAGACAGGGTTTTTTGCAAGCACAGCGACTGTGTCACCCGGACGCGTGGGCGACGGGGCACGAGGCAAGTAAAGTACTCGTGTAGGAACGCAGAACGACTAAACGCGAGTATTACAGAGCGACAAGGATACAGCACAAGCGGTGTCGAACGCGGTGAATACGGCATACAAGACTCTGCTGTCACCGTTGGAGCGGATCGGGTATGTGCTTGGACGGGAGGGGAAGGAGGTGGAAGAGGTTGATCAGACGGAGGACATGGAACTGATGGAGGAAGTGATGGAGACGCGAGAGGCGATCGAGACGAGCACTGTGGCTGTGTTGGCTGCGCTGAAGGCTGGCAACGACGACAAAATTCGGACAGCGACGGAGGAGATCGAGGTCGCGGTCGAACGGGCCGACTGGGCCGGTGCGAAGGCGTGGGCGGTCAGACTGAAATATCTCACGGTCATCGAAGAAGCGATCAACCAACGCTCTTTGTGTGTTTTTTAGATGTCACGAATATTCTTGAGAATGGCGAAACGACCGTTCTCTCTCGCTCACGACCGTCCAGTAAAACTACAAAAGCTGTCTGCATCCAGGAAATTACTACAGGGACCTCTTCACGACGCTCAGTTCATCGACAACGCTCGACAGCGCAGTTTACCTCTCAAACCGTCGCTCCTCCTCAACCCAAAATCACCAGTAGCAAACTTTGCAGTCACCGCATCCCTCAAGGTAGCCTACCAGTTTGCAGACCTCTTCGACACCACCGCAGACCGTCGCATCATCAGGTCCGTGCCTGCCTCCATTCCCACCTTTCGCTCGCTCACTCCCTCCCACAGATGTTCCCTTCGCCTTGATACAGACCCCCCGATCACTGCTATCGGCGACGCGTCCGAAAAAAAGACGGCGGAGCGTCTCTGCGCCCTTTCCGCCCTCTACCAGATACACGACCTCGGTCTGGTCCGTGCATTCGCTCTCCCCACACTCCTTCGCTGACACATCTCCCTCTAGCTCGATAAACCCTCCAAACCCCCTCCCCCACCTCCTACTCCCACTCCCCCTCCCCCCTCTCAGCTCACCCTCTCAGATGGCTCCGTCGTCTCCTACGAACGCGCCCGCAGCTTCATGGACTACTACTGTCGTCTCTACGGCTTCTCAAAGCCCGACGTCGACTACAATCAGCTCTACGCAAAGCACGCAAATCCCACCTGGGAAGCCGCCATGTCCGTCGACGGCCGTCGCATCGGCATGGGTACTGCCCTCACCAAAAAGGCTGCCCTCGTACAGTGCTACCTCGACGTCACACAGTACCTCGAATCTTGCGATCCAAATCTTTGGAAACGCTTCCTCGCAGCAGCAAAGTCTGGCAAAGACCTCGGCCTCGCTCCAAAGGTCGGCCTCCCCATCTCCGACGCACTCGCAGACGACATCCTCGATCTCTGCTCTGATATCAAAAAGAGCTCCCTCTATAGGAACAGGCCCGCACCCGCACCCGCCTCGTCTCAACACACCTCTCCTCTCCCCTCTCACCCTCGTTTCCAACCAGCTCATCTCCCTTCCCGCATCACAGCAAAGTCCGCAAATCTCGACGAGAGGCGCCAGGCCTACCTCCGTGATCCAGCCACAGAGAAAATGCGTTCCATGCGCGCGGCTCTGCCCATTTATACCCGCTCTCAGGACCTCCTCTCCCACATTGTCAACAATGACGTCACCATTTGCATGGCGGCAACCGGATCCGGCAAAACGACTCAGGTGCCTCAGCTCATCCTCGACGACTACATCGATCGCGGTCAAGGCGCACACTGCAACATCATTTGCACGCAGCCTCGTCGTCTCGCAGCCCTCAGCGTCGCCGACCGCGTCGCAAAGGAGCGCGGCGAGATCGTCGGCGCCGGCTCAGTTGGTTACAGCGTCCGTTTCGAGTCAAAGCTACCCCAAGAACACGGTTCCATCACCTTTTGTACCATCGGGGTCTTGCTTAGACGTCTCCAGTCCGCCATGTCGGATGGAGGCCCTGATGCCAGCAGGCTTGACAGGGTCACTCATATCTTGGTCGATGAAGTCCACGAACGCGACGTAGACACGGATCTTCTCCTTGTCGTACTCAAACGCCTGATGGAGGACCGCAAAGCACGCAATCTCCCACTCAAGGTCGTGCTCATGAGCGCCACCATAGATCCGCGCCTGTTCCAAGAATACTTTCCTGACACAGCGGGAAACAAGGCAGCCGTGATCGAAGTCCCTGGTCGTACCTTTCCTGTCAACAGACATTTCTTGGAGGATTTTCTCGGCGATATGCGTAGACAACCCCAGTTCAGTTGGGTGTTCAACGACGACTCGGTCTCCAAATACCTCGCACGGGAAGATGCGTATGCTCAGCACAATCACCTATCCATTCCCCTCCCTTCGTTGGCGCCTCCCCAACCTCTGATCAACGACGAACTGGAACTCCCCGCACCTCTTGTGGCCGCCACCGTCTCGTACGTCCTCCAACAGTCGGACTCCGGTCACGTCCTCGTCTTTTTACCGGGATGGGAAGAAATCTCGTCCGTACAACGAATCTTGTTGGACGGTAGACTTCCACTCAATTTCGCTGACCGAGCAAAGTATTCCATACACGTTCTGCACTCGACGATACCCCTTGCCGAGCAGCAGGTCATTTTTGATCCTCCCCCTGCGGGCGTCCGTCGTATCATCTTGGCGACGAACATTGCCGAGACCTCGGTCACCATTCCAGACGTTGTTTACGTTGTCGACGCCGCCAAAATCAAGGAATTACGCTTTGACCCGGAACGCCACATCTCCTCCCTCGTCTCGGCATGGGTTGGTTCTTCCAATCTCAACCAGAGGGCTGGGCGCGCAGGCAGACATCGCCCTGGAGAGTACTTTGGCCTCTTGAGCAAGACGCGCGCCACGGACCTCAGTCCACATCAGACGGTCGAGATGAAGCGCGTAGACCTGAGCAATGTTGTCATGCATGTCAAGGCCCTTTGCTTTCCCGGAATGGAAGTCGAGGAAGTTCTCGCAGCGACAATCGAATCTCCTGCGCCCGACCGTGTCGCGTCAGCCATGAAATCCCTGCAGATGGCGGGCGCTTTGGACCATCGGAAGAATCTCACATCGCTCGGTCGTGTCCTTTTACAACTTCCGATAGATGTGCAGATGGGCCGTCTGGTCCTCTATGGCGTCTTCTTCCGTTGTCTCGACAAGGCGCTGACCCTAGCTGCGATCCTTACAAACCGAGACCCCTTCTTCTCTCCCCTTCACCTGAAAGCAGAGGCAGCCGCTGTCAAGACGACATGGTCTCCAAGGGAGTTCAGATCCGATGCATTGACGATACTGAACGCCTATGACGCGTGGCACGAGATGTACCGCAATGGAGACCATGCGCGCGCTTCTCGCTTTTGCACTGACAACTTTCTCTCCAAGCCGACGTTGATACTGATCACCAAAGTTCGAGGACATATCTTGCAATCTTTGCATCAAACTGGGATTATAGACGCCACCGAAGGGGGTGTCTATGGTGGAGCGCGCGACCGCAATTGGACGGTACCACCTGCTCTGAATGCCAACGCACAGTCTCAGCCCTTGCTTGCCGCTCTCGTCGCCGTCGCCACCCAACCCAAGTTTGCCGTTCGGACGGGCGAGATGACATTGCGAACCCAACACGATAAGGTCTGGTTTATTCTCGCTGTTATGCCGTGCTAGTTGACCAGGTTTTGGTAGACGACCTTCATTCATCCGAGTAGTGTGAACCATCGAAAGCACATCAGGCCCTTCGAGGGTGACGGCTCTTTGCATCAAGGAGAGAAGCAATTATATGCCTATGCGGAGAAACGGCAGAATCTGACGGTCGCTGGCCAAACCCCTCAAATGTACCTTATCAACACGACTCGTCTGGATCCCATGACGTACCTGTTGTTTGGTGCCAACGATCTCCAAGTGACTGAACGCGGGCTCGAGTGCGACGAATGGCTGCCCGTCGTCGGAAACTTGAATGTGCTGGATGATATCCAGCACTTGAAGACCATGATAGAGGCCTGCATGTTACGGGTATTTGAAGGCATCCACAGAAGCCAGATGTGCTCTAGGTCTCGTTTCGCAGGCATGCCTGCTCGAGAGGATGAAGCGGGCGAAGAGAAGCTGAGCGAAGAGTCTTTGTCTCCACGGGAATTGTCGGATCTGGATTCAATCACGCGAGATGTGGTGCGGATACTGAACCGCTACAGCGACGAACGGATGTCTACACGGTCGGCGACTAGTTCACGGAACGCGACGCCAATGGCATCCCCCGCTTTTTCCACCAGCAGACTGCCGGGATCGAAATCGGGATATTCGACACCGTTCGGTGTTGGTTCCGCGTACAACTCACGACCTGGCACGCCAAGTCCGCTCTCGCATAGCTTTTTGTCATGAACTGGCTGGCATTCCTCATAGACACACATCTTTATCTCGGACATCTATTCATCATTGTCATGTACACTCCAGCATACTACTAATCTCGGTTTAATGTACCTACATTTGGTTTTTTCAAGCGTGTGTATGCAGTCGACCTTTGACATAAGCGTCCCAGTCACCTAACCACAACATTCTCTGCAAGACAACTCGACTCAATCCTGCAAAGATGGCTGCCAACATGCGTGGCTTGACCCAGGCAAGTCTCGTCGGCCCTCTCGACCTAACTTTCCATCCAATAACCCACTCCAGTTCATCGCGGACATCCGCGGGGCTCGGGTGCGTGAATTAGAAGAGAAGCGGATAAACAAGGAGATGGCGAATATTCGCAAGAAGTTCAAAGGCATGAACCTCTCTTGCTTCGCCCTGGCATCCTCCCGGCTCACAACGTATTTCCAGATGGAAACCTTGACGGCTATCAGAAGAAGAAGTAAGCCTTGGAGCGTCGCCCGTCCATTTCGCGTTCCAATCTGAACTCGTGCCGTCCCCAGGTATGTTGCCAAGATCATCTTCACATACATACTGGGCTACAAGGTCGACGTCGGACACATGGAGGCCGTCAACCTCATATCGAGTTCCAAGTATTCGGAGAAACAAATCGTACGAGCGTTGCACATTTGTCTGACGAGTGCCTCACGATGTCTGCAGGGATACCTTGCTGTTACGCTGCTCATGCACGAGAATTCGGATTTCCTGCGTTTGGTCGTGAACTCGATACGCAAGGATCTGGACGAGAACAACGAGATCAACAATTGTCTCGCCTTACATGCAATAGCCAACGTCGGCAGCAGCGAGATGGCAGAAGCTCTTTCAGAGGACGTACACAGACTGCTCATTTCACCGTGGAAGTTCATTTTCCGTCTCTGTTTCGAATCTGACCACTGACCGGACCGTGTCACAGGACTTCCCATACGTTCGTCAAGAAGAAGGCTGCGCTGACGCTGTTACGACTGTATCGAAAGCATCCTGAAGTCATTCCTGCGGCTGAATGGGCGTCGCGCTTGGTATCCATCATGGATGATCCAGATCTCGTACGTGCCTGAGCTATCCTTCCTTGCCCAAGTCTCTAAAATTCCTCAGGGCGTTGTGATATGTGTGACAAGTTTGGTCATGGCCCTCGCTCAAGATCATCTTGATGCCTATGCGGTCTGCTACACCAAGGCTGTTGATCGTCTGTACCGTGTGAGTACGTCGTGTCGTCATACCCTCCTGAAGGATGAATTCATGCTTCCGTAGTTGGTCATTCAACACGAATACTCGGCAACATACGCCTACTACAAAGTCCCCACTCCGTGGTTACAAGTGAAGCTCCTCCGACTTTTACAGTATTATCCCCCGACGGGTGCGTGTCAGTTGCGTATTGCGAAGCATATCGCTCGACGAAATGTACAGAGGATCCCGCACTTCGAAACGCGTTGAACGAGGTTCTCCAAACCATCATGAATAACAGTGCCGAGCCTTCGAGAAACGTGCAGCATAACAATGCCCAGCATGCAGTCCTTTTCGAGGCGATCGGCCTTGCCATTCACTTGGACACCAACTCACCTCTGGTCGATACAGCTGCCGTTCTCCTCGCTCGTTTCATCTCTTCCAAAGAGACGAATGTTCGCTACCTAGGTCTGGACACGATGGCGCATCTCGCAGCGCGCGCGGATTCCCTCGATCCCTTGAAGAAACATCAAGGCACGATAATCCTGTCCCTTCGTGACAAGGATATCTCTGTTCGGAGACGTGCCCTGGATCTGCTCTACAGTATGTGTGACGTCGATAACTCGGAATTGATCGTCGGAGAGCTTCTCCGATATCTCAAGGTCGCAGACTACCTGTTGCGAGAAGAAATGGTATTAAAGATCGCCATCCTCACCGAAAAATACGCGGGCTCCTACAAATGGTATGTCGATACCATATTGCAGCTCATCAGCGCTGCTGGGGACCATGTTGGAGACGAGGTGTGGTATCGGGTGGTGCAAATCGTCACCAATACGGAGGACCTTCAGGAGTATGCTGCGAGAGTCGTCTTTGAACATCTCAAGACGCCTGTCGCTCACGAGAGTCTCGTCAAAGTGGGAGGTATGAGACATAGCTTGTGACCTTGTCGTCATCCTAATGGTCGGTGACAGGGTATATCTTGGGCGAATACGGACATCTCATCGCTAACGAGCCTGGATACAGCCCTCTTGAACAGTTCCAAGTGTTGCACTCAAAATCACAATTCTGCGCAGCCGCCACGCGTTCTCTGCTCCTGTCTACTTATATCAAATGGGTCAATGTCTTCCCCGAGATCAAGTCTCAACTCATCAACATCTTTGAACGCTATAGGCACGTCCTTGATTCTGAGCTTCAACAGCGTGCCTGCGAGTTCTACGCGCTCGCATGTCGATCGGACGATGACGAAATGTTACAAAACGTCTGTGAGGAGATGCCGCCGTTCCCACCTCGAGTCAGCGGATTGTTCAGCCGGCTGAATCGCAAGCTTGGTGATACGGAGGACAAGCGGACGTGGATACATGGGGGAAAAGAGATTAACCTCGAGCGCCAAATAACAAGACGTCAAGCGTCCAAGAGCACGGACGCCCCGAGTAGCTTGGCTGCACACTTGAGCACGTCGAATACGGACGGCGTGAAGGACTCGCTCGCGGGTCTTGATTTGTCTGCCCCTGGTCCGCCCCCGCCCCCAGGTCCCGAGGTTACCCCGCGGATCACTGTCGCACCCGGTATCGACAAATGGCTCCACAAGCTGACGTACAGTACGGAAGGGGTGCTCTACGAAGACGTCCAGATACAGATTGGTGTCAAGTCGAGATTCCAGGGCCACCTCGGACAGCTCGCCATTTACTTTGGAAACAAGATGTCCGCACCTCTCACCTCGTTCACGTCCACCGTTCACATCAGCGACCTGGACGCGCTCTCCGCCACGTTTGCAAAGATTCCCCCAAACGTGCTCGCGCCGCGTACTCAGAGCCAGCAAATCCTGCAAGTCGAGTGCAAGAAAGCGTTCACCTCGTTCCCTGTCTTGACGGTGTCCTTCTTGGCGGGAGCCCACCAATCCATCTCGATACGATTGCCGATCGGGATCACCAAGTTCTTTGAAGGCGTCAAGTTTGGGCAAGCAGACTTTTTCGAGCGTTGGAAGTTGATCGGGGGGGCACCGAGGGAGTCTCAGGCCGTTTTCCCGATAACGTTGGATAGCACTGGCCACGTCGACGTCGCCCGTAATCGGCAAGTGATTGCGGGACATCGTCTGGCTATCCTGGAAGACATTGACCCGAATCCGAGCAATATCGTGGGAGCTGGGGTTCTTCACACCTCTGTGGACGGCAAGGTCGGGTGCTTGCTTCGCCTTGAGCCGAATCGCGAGGCCAAGGTAGTTCTTTCCAACTACGTGCATGAATCGCTCGATGCTGACTCGTGCACAAGCTGTGTCGTATTACAGTTCGGAGTACGTCGGAAGACGTCGCAGCTGAAGTACGGAAGCTCGTGGAGAACGCGTTCAAGGCAGACTCGTCATGATGGTCGTTTTTTACGGCCCTCCGCCAAGGATCCCTTGTCCACCAGTAATATCCAAGCATGTTTAATACAAATATAATATATTAGCACCCATTTTGAGATAGTAGATACATGTACAACAGAGGACGGAGGAAGAAACTCGATCATAAGGTTACATAAGTTACAGGAATATTGCACTTCATCGTCGAATCAAAAGCCCGTTGAGAATGCTCTTGGATTTTTTGCCAGATTCGTCAAAGGTTGGTGACGGCGTTGCGTCTGGATTCCGAACTGACTGTGTAGAAGGTGAGCGGGTATGTGGATCAGCAGACCTGGATATAAAGGTCGAGAGTGAATCGGCTGATATCGATTTCGGCCGCAAGAAGCGCGGCCGGCTCAGCGCACGCGGCACTCGATCCTCGAGAAACGTCGGAGGTTCACGTGAAGAAAGTTCGGGGACAGAACCTCGTCGAAAGGCAACGAGATCCCCGACTGCGGAGTCAGAGGGGGCGAAACTATCAAGCAGAGGAGGGCCCAGAAGAGGCTGATCGGATGGCGAAGGCGAAGTGGGGGGACGGAACGATTTGAGACGAACGCGACCGATGGGTGACATGGGTGTCGGTGGGGAGTGTAATGGTTGTTCTGGGAAGCGGGGCCGAGGAACATCATCCCATCTTAGAGCGACCGGATGAGATTCAGCGGTGGCGAGTTGGGCGACACGTTGTAGGGCGATTTCTTCCATCTCAAAGCATCGGGAACATAGATCAGCTAAATGATCTGTTTCGTCTGCGGTGGCCTTTGAACCGACGAGTCTTGCACTGCGAACCAAGGATGAACTAATGTATGCTAGGTGCTTCGGGATATCAAGGACGTGAGGAAGAAGGGGGATGGCCTCTCTCTCGAGAATTGGCATAGTCGATGCCCGTTGGTGCAAAGAGCTCACGACCTTGAGTCGTTGATGACTGAACGCCGGATGGCCAGAGAGAGGACTGTACGTGTCGTAGATCGGCGTGGAGACAACCAGAATGTAGTCCACCATGGCGGAGAGATTTTCGTCAAAAAACTTCTTGACCCCACGCATGCATTCTTCTTTTTGCACAGTCTAAGCCATTTTCTAAATCAGGAGCATTTCACGAAACAGAGTCAGCAGCCTTACTGCGATGAGGTTGGCTAAACTCTGTATGACTTTGGCAATCAACGTGAGGCTACGCTGTACAGTGGGGCTGGGTAGTCCTGTCCGATGTGAGTCTGCGTTCAAGGAGGTAAACGATTGTATTACCTGGCGTCAAACCGAACAGGTGTGGATGAAGGATAGCAGGTACGAAGAAGCGAAGGAAGCAGAAAGCGGAGACACTCTGCCAGGGAAGCTCTCGGTTTTGGCTGTCTTGTCCATCTTTCTTTTTATACCGATTCTCAACAAGCTTCCGGATATGTTCAAACAACCTGCGCATTTCACTAGCAGCGGATGGGTGAGACAGTCGTACAATTCTTAGACAAGCACGTACTGAGGACAGTCGCCCCTGTGGGCATAGATAGAATTCCATATTGTCTGACACCACTCCACGAGTTGTTCGACCCCGCGTTCGACGTCCTTGTGACCTTTGCCGCATCGATTTGGGTCGACTTCGATACTTATCTTCTCCAAGCAAACCTGACGAATAACCCTTCCAATGCTCGCATCCAAAAATTCCCTTCCGTAAAAGGCCATTGCAAGTTCCATCGTCTTCGTAAATATAGTATTACCTCTGAATAGAGTATTGTGTGCTGGGGAAAAAGCAGTTAGTAAACATGTGGGGTGGGAAAAAGGTCTTACAGCTTGGAGTGCCATCTACTTCGCGATCTGCATATTCTGTGATATGCTCCACGAGGACGCCCTTGGCGATGGCAATGAACATCAGTTGTTCGGACAAAGTACGCAATTGTAATTTGCGTTCGAAGTCATTCATCCACTCCAAGACGTTACGTGTATTGAGTACCTAGGGACAGGAAGATGATGATTGGCTAACCTGGCCTCGGTAACAACTTAATGACTCACCGTGAGCATGTCAGAGTAGCTGGAGTGGGGGAGAATGATCTCTCTGCGACAAAAGTTGAGGGATACGTGGACTGTAACGCCACCCAAACAACTCACTCTTGGACCTTGAGCTTCATGCGTATCTCACCAACCTGGATACCGGTCAAAATACCACTTGACTGTATGACGGGGAACCACCCTTCCACGTCTTCACTTCTGCGGAAATTGGTGAGAGCGATGCGGATAGAACCGAGGAGCGTTGGTTTCACGAGCCGCTTCTCCTTCCAGAGCAAAACTTCCAGGGCTTCAAAAGGTGGCAAATCTGCAAACAAGAAGCTTTCGTGCCAATCTGCAGAGCCTGCCCCCTTCATCACAGTCGTTCGAGCGCAAGCATTGTCGTTTATATGGATCTCGCAAAATACATCCAAGTCAATGGGATCAGATTCCATCCTAGAGTCTTCACCGAGCGTCAAGGAGCTTGTGCCGGCGTCGACAAAGGGCTTCTGATTGCCAAAGTGCCGTCCCTGCATCACAGTGACCTCAACTTGCCGCCACATGCGGTACAATCCTCCATCTGGCAGGGTGTGGGATTGACCATAAATCTCGGCCCTAGCGTAGGATCGAAGAAGAACGAGCCAAGTGCTGCAAACATCCGTATCGCGAAAGTGAAGATATATCTGTTCGGAAACTGGGCCAGAACTCCATCGTTGTCCGCTATGTTACTGTGGTCAACAAGAAAGAAGGATGGGAAAGACGGAAAAGGTACCCGGCAGAAGATATCGCGATGCAATTCTTGCGGAGGAATAACGACGGATCGGCATGGCGGATGTCGGTGTGGTTGAGCATGTGCAAATACACCGTTTGATATAGAATTGTTTCCTTGGCTGCATGTCAGTCGAGCGGGAAGAACGGGAGATGAGAATGCGTTACGTCGACATAGATATTCAGGAGGCAATGCCTGTCTTCGTCAAGTATCTTGCAGGTGGCTGACCTCCACTGAACTGATCCGGGATGGGAGCGAGTGATAGACAGCCAATTTGATCTCTCTGCAAAGCATGACAGGGTGGTCGCGTGAATCCCATGGTGGAATGCGAACCTTTGACTCTCCTGTGTACATCTTCGGCTGACTTGTGGGGTTCTTTGCGGTCAGTTTTGCGGCGTGAAACTGCGTGCTAGAGAAGATAAGGATGAGAGGAAGGTGATCATGGAACAAGGTCGAGACACACCTTGGGAAGACCAGCTGCCGATGGGGAGGGTACGTAGACCTCTGCAGAGACAACGAACTCGCACGGGATGGTTTCTTCAGGGATTCGGGGCTCTCTGGGCAGCATGGCAGCAGGAGCTAAACAAAATCATCCAAATTGCGGTAGAGTTGGGTCGGATTCGCGCTCGAGTCTCACACTGGTCACTCCACTATAGTCAAATCGCGTTTTCACATTCAAACGCCAAGTCCCCCCCAAATCCAGCACCACAACACCTCAGACCGCTATCGACAGAAAGAGAGACAACCCAAGACAGATCTAGTGGTATGTGAGATGAAAGTGAGTAAACATCAAATTGTCCTGGTCGCAAGAAGGAAAAGAATGCGAGCAGGGTGGGTAACATGGTGATAACACGAAACCATAGATATATACTAGATTTCAGAACGATCGGAATGATGCGCAACGACACATTAATGATAGTTCCCGTACGAGTCCTTGGCAAAGCAGCATTCAAATGGACCGGGTTACTTCACTCCTCTTTAGACCTGCATATGCATTTTATGTGAGACAATTTTTGGCCACACAAATACAAATCATACCCTGCTGTCTTCGCATGTCCATTACCGTTGGCAACGGGTTTTCGCCCTTTGGCAGGCTTTTGATATGTTTGAATGTAAAAGTTTATGAAGAGGACGAGGTAGGACGAAAGTAACCCGCAACCGAACAACGCAGCGGTCTGAGTTCCAGCGCAGTTCCCAATGTGAGGAATATGCGGGAAGAAAGTGTGCGCAAAGTGCTGGTAGGCTATACGCAGTATCAATATCTTTCGAACCTCAGAACAGCCAATCCACACGTACTGCCGAAGTAGACGAGAAAGAGGTCGATGACGAATTGGGTGATTTGCATAGTTGTCAAGTGTTTCTTCCACTTGGAGAAATACGTGAGACAAAGGTAAATTAGATGAATGCGGACATACCCAAAGCTTAGCACCACCGGCCGTCGCATAGTAGTAGTAATCTATCGTCCGTTCAGTACCAGACTAGTAATTCGCCTAGACACTCACACATGATGACGTGAACCAAGAGATTCAGTGAGATGACGACCCAAGACTGATAGGAAATGTTGAGATATGGGAACAACGAGTGAGACTGGTAACTTACGATGCTCGTTTTGCCGTTCAATTGCGAGAAACATAGCAAAGCAGTTGCAGAGTGATGAAAGACGTGCAGGAATGCTATAGAGACAGGATCAAGGAGTGAGCCTGGAAAGTGGGACGGGAGTACACACCAAGAGGCTTCTTTTTCAACGCCAAAAAGACCGTGTCGAAAAGCTCGATGTATTTGAAATAGTAATTAATCATGTAGTAAAATTCGAGTCTCTGAGGAGAATGACGATGACGGGCGAGGATCAATATACGGACTGAAAACGACCCACTGGCGTCCATGACGTTTCATTACAGATGGTATCGAATGTGGTGTTCACTGCCCATATCGATGCCACCTCCTCTGCCATCAGGGCGAGTAGGATCCCACTTCCCAAGGACAAAAAAACGTTGTGAAAGCGGAAGAGAGTGTTGAGTTTGAGTGGAGGACGTTTCCTCATGACCTCCTGAGTGCCGAAAATGATGACCAGGTAAGCCACCAAGGTAGCCGACACGATGGGTACGGTCGAGAGGGGTGTCTTTCCTGGAACATAGTGAGTAAGATAGTGAGGGAGGATGTCGTTAGGGAGTACGGTGAGGAGAAAGTCGGCGAGGAGGGGCATGACGGTGCAGAGACAAGTTGAAACGAGAAAAAAACGAAAAATAACGCGTGCAAATGTTAAAGAGCTGGACAACCGAGAGAGCGTGACAGGGCAGTGCGTGACGACACGACAAATTAGCGAGTTTGTCTCAAGACCCCGTGGGAACTTTAGCAGTTTAATTCGTGGGAATATGTATCCGGTTATGTACTACTTCTGCTATGATCACCTCCCTCGGTGCTTTTCAAAATAAGAGGGCCTCGGCGGATGACGATCTATTGCCTCAGGGGGGAGGGGGAAATGACAGTAGAAAAAACAAGCTCGGAATCAGAAAAGTCGATGGGTTCGTCGATGATCTGCTCAAGTTAGGGTTTAACAGGTACTATCAGGGACATGTTTGTCTTTGTTTGGTATTTAATTCATGGTACGGACAAGCAAAAAAGTTATTGACCCACAGACGCGTCCTTACTTGCAGCAACATGGATTTCGTTATGACTATAGACTCTGATGACGAAAAACGTGTCCAAAAGCGTAATGGAAAGTCCAAGCAAGAAGAAGAAGAGGGCCGCATAGATCCAGATTTTCAATTTGACCTGTCCGAGGACCCGTACATAGAACTGGTGCAGTCTGATCGATTGAAGGACGTTGTCAGAAAAATATCCAATCCTGTGAGTATTCATTATTTTGTCATTCTACGTTTGTGTTGTTGACCTACCGTAGGATCCGGTGTCCATAGACGAGATCATCGAAAGGCGGAAGCTGAAGCAAGTCAGCGCGAAGCGCAAACGAAGTGACGGCGACGACATTCAGCAAGAAAGTGACGTAGGAAGTGATGACGATCCTTCGAGCGAAACGAGCATTCTCCACCAAGCGGAGACGTCCCACGATGACGATGACGATGACGAGGACGAGGACCCACTGGCAACATCGGACGAGGACTCCGAGTCGGAGGAACAAGTTGTCGACGCAGAAGATATCGAATCCTCGGACAGCTCAGAGGTTGAGACACAGACAGAGAAAGACCGCAAGGCAGCCTTCTTTTCATCTGAAGTTCACCAGGACGCCCACACTTCCTTTTTGACAATGAATTTATCACGTCCCATTCAAAGGGCGGTTAATACTCTTGGATTCGTTTCCCCTACCCCAATTCAAGCCGCAACGATCCCTGTCGCTCTTTTAGGCAAAGACATCGTTGGGAATGCCGTGACAGGTTCGGGAAAGACAGCAGCATTCATCATCCCTTTACTTGAACGTCTTCTATATCGAGAGAAAGGGAAACATGCAGCTGCGACGCGGTGTCTCATTCTTGTCCCTACGAGGGAACTCGCAGTGCAATGCTTCGAAGTTACCTCAAAGCTAGCTGCGTATACCGACATTAGGTGTTGTTTGGCAGTCGGTCAGTGAATACCGTTTTCGTGCTCGGACTGTGCTCATTCAGAACAATTAGGTGGTTTATCCTTGAAATCCCAGGAAGCAGTATTACGAACCTTTCCGGATATCGTAATCGCAACGCCTGGCAGGCTCATTGATCATCATCGCAATTCGCCGTTATTCACACTTGATGCACTTGATGTTCTTGTGCTGGATGAAGCCGATCGCATGCTTTCCGAAGGTTTCGCAGACGAGCTGGATGAAATCATTAAAGCTTGCCCCGTCTCGAGACAAACAATGCTTTTCTCCGCTACCATGACAGATTCCGTCGACCAGTTGGTCAAGGTGTCGCTGAACAAACCTGTCCGTCTATTTGTCGACCCAAAGCACAGAACTGCCAAAGAGCTCGTCCAGGAGTTCGTCCGAGTTCGCGCAGGGAAGGAGGCAGATCGGACTGCCTTGCTCGTGACACTTTGTAAAAGATCATTCAAACAAGGTGTCCTTGTTTTCTTCCGCAGTAAGAAGCTTGCACGCCAGATCCGTATCATTTTTGGTCTTCTTGGTATGAAGGCTGAAGAATTACACGGGGACCTTTCACAAGAACAAGTAAGTCGTTGTGCACTTCAAGTTTTTCAGATCGCTAAGAAATAAGCTGTTAGCGCCTTGAAGCCCTCCGCCTCTTTCGTGATGGTCAAGCCAGCATCCTCATGGCGACTGACCTGGCTGCTCGCGGACTCGATATCAAGGGCATTGAAACTGTGATTAATTATGACATGCCCAATCAGTTAGCCCAGTATCTTCATCGTGTGGGTCGAACAGCTAGAGCAGGGAAGTCTGGTCGGTGCGTGCGAATATATATTTTTTCGCTGAGGATATTTATCTGAAATGTGCAGCTCCCTAACGTTGGTTGGGGAGGGTGATCGCAAAATGCTCAAGGCTGTTATTAAGCACAGTAACGGAGAAGACAACATCAGACATAGAATTGTACCAGCGGATGTGGTTACTCGGTGGGCTAAGAAGGTCGAAAGCTTGAAACCAGAAATAGCTTCGATCATTCAGGAAGAGAAGGAAGAAAAGCAGGTACGTCCACTTCTCATAATGTCGTCTTCAGTTTCTGATTTCAACATATAGATACGACGGGCAGAGATGGAACTGAGAAAGGGTCAGAATATGATTGAACACGAATCAGAAATATTTTCTAGACCTGCCAGGACTTGGTTCCAAAATGAGAAAGAAAGATCAAAGGCAGCAGGTTCGACCGATTACTTCAACGAGGGAGTAGTACTAACTTCTTGCCATGTGAAGCTCTGAGCAAACAAGGCCATGAACACGGTGGATCCGCAGTCTCCCCATCTTCGAAGAAAGCCATATCAGACAACGCCAACCAAGTCAGTACAGAAGCTGAGGTTAATGTATTCTACTGATGGTGATACTTCAGCCAAAGAGAGACAAATACGCAGGATTATCTCGCAGGGCGAAGCGACGCAAAATGAGTATGGAAGTTGATAGGGAGATTGGGGATAGTGCCAGCCTCAACGCTGCTATCCGCGCAGTGAAGAAGGCTGCCAAAGGTGGGAAGATCGGGGAGGCTCTGAAGAAAGGTCCCGCACGACTGAAGCATGACTCAAACTCAAAGACAAGATCACGCAGAGCGAGCGTGTTTGAGCAGGATTTATCTGCAAGGAAGGCACGCGGTGAGGGCGTCAGAGCGAAAAAGGGTGACACGATTGGCGGGATGGGAAAACGGAAGGGCGCCAAGCGATAAGCAGTATAGTCAGTCATGACAATCATGACGAAATCAAGAGGGCCTGAAGCTTGAAGGCCTGAAACTTGAATTAAAGATCTGAAGTAGGATACTGAACGTTAACTTTGTGCTAGGTAAGCGGGTAGTATTCCTGAAGTGGTTGCGGGAAGCACAATTTCGCGTGGCGCGAAGCCTCTATTCTACACCGCGAAGGGCTCTAATGAACTTCGAACGACGCGTCTCAATTTTTTTTTTCTGTCTGAGTCCAAGTCAAATCTACTAGATCCTGCTCACTGTGTTTCTCAATGGAAAGTAATGCGTTCGCATCACTGGCAATTCTACGTTTTCCTTCGCCGTGCCGACTGCTCTCCTCGGCGTGCTGTCCGGACAAAGATTTGATCGTGTTGATATCGCGACTTGGCGGGCATGACAAGTTGAGCCTTTGGAAGCTGCAAGGTTCAAGGAAGTGGGAGGTAGATGTCGGGGAAGATGATGATGCTCCAGCCACGGTTGCTGCTCTAGTTTGGAGTCCCAGCGGTGCATCTTCATCCTTGTTTTTGCGTCCGCTCAGGCTCATGGTTATGTCCACAGGTCAGACGATAGCAGTAGTTCGGGACTCTGCGCATATTTCTCTTCATTCCGTTCAAGATGGACACGTCGAACGCTGCTTGTGTTTTCATCCGACTGCTCCCCAACCCATTTCTGGGGTTTGGTGGTTCCCTGGTCGTCACTCCACCGCAAATGGCGTCATCCCTGACATATTCAATCGCAATGGAGTCAAAGTAGGTCACTCTTGACAAATAGACAAAGCCCTTAGCTGTTGTCTAGACTGGCTCAGCCCTGTCTACCCTTAAACTGCTCCCCTTGCTCGATCATCTCAAGGAGAACGGCGAAAACATGACGTGGGTCGATCCTATCGGTTTCGACGTATTGTTGACCTTTGTCCAGTGCAACCGATCTATTCGCCTTTCAGGGGACGCAAACACGCATTTCCTCGCAGCGGTCTACTCCAACAGTAATCAAACAGTGGCCAGCTTTGGTTCCATTCTTGGAGGATGCTTCCATTGCTTCCTCTAGCCAAAGTCATGGTGTTAATGACAGCACGGAAGAGCCGAAGTCTTCCGCGCAGGCACGAGAAGACGAAGACAGCTTACTCACACTGGTGGATGAACGGGGTGTTCTTCATTGTTTCTTAGATGGAAGCTATTTTCTGGGATCTGTGTCTCCACCCGAAGGATTGCCATCCGTTACTTTGTTCAAACACCCCTATAAACCACTGATCTTCCTTCACTCGCAGTCTGTTAATTCAGACCCCCTATCAACGGGAATGCAACCTCTCGTGATCGATATCCCACTTCTTGCAACACCGAAAGTTCGCGATTTTGCGCGACTTTCATCTGCGGCCCGTGAATTGACATGGTACATGATGCGCGTCGTCAACGAGGTTCGAGAAAGTTGGTTTGGATCGGAATCGTTCACAGGAGCCAGGGATATCGGTATTAAGTGGGTACAAGCTCTGGAAAGAAGACTCGGGGAGCAGTACGGCGGTAAGTGAGTGTTCTTGCTTTGTGTCGTTTCGGCGTCACATTCGTGTCTGTGCAGATCCGAATCCCAACGTCATCCTAGACCTCACAGCCTTGCTTGTGACAGGGTCTGGGTCAGAGGGACTAATGGATTTCATTACAAGTAGTGAACAAAATAGCGAACGGGTAGGTTTCTGTTAACTATCAGTTCCTAATTCTACACTGTTCGAAGGCTCTTCAAAAATGGGATTCTTCAATGACCGAATCACTAACAAGGATACGCGATTATGCGACTACACGCATCATCCCTGCCTTCCAAAGACTTCACATCATACTGGATGAAATTCTCGGGTGGTCGCACATGTGAGTAGCCTCGAATTAATGATGACCTAGTGGATTTCAATTCCAAGTAAGGTCACAGTTTGTATTGTTTGGCTTGAATACGGATTATGTGGAATCTTGCCTGAGGATGATCGAACGTGGGATATTCATCTCCTCGTGGCTGGCTGTTGAAGCGAGGAGGGAACTTGGCGCCTTTAAGCAGTTCCTGTCTTTCATCCGGCACGGTCTGTATTACACGTTTGTTCGTTTTCCGGTTGACCTCCTGTCTAAGACCTGTTCAGAGACCGTTGTCGCGAATCCGAGCGCGGAGTCACACACTAATCCAGATCACGACATCCTCGAAGTCAACGGCTACTTAATATCCGGGCTCCTAGCGAGCAAGGTTGATGAATGGTTTACGGGGTCACTCCCTCAATTCAATCCGGGTGATCTGTCATACTTTGGAGCTTCCGGTAAGGCACTTGACGAGGTGTTACAATTGGCTCGTGCCGCATTGCAAGACCCATCACAAACATCGTGGCAACCAGTAGGTATTCTTTTAAAGTGGGTATTTATGAACTTTACATGAGGTCGATTGATTGTTTCAGAAAGCTGCGCCAAAAGATTTTTCACATCTGGACAAGAATCTGGATGCGCTCATACAGGAAGTAGCTTCCCGCTGTCAACGGGTCTTTGCAGAAGCTTCTCAGGCTGCTGCCCGATCCGCTATTGTGTCGGTAGATGGTGGAGCCACTGGGCCACACGCAAGCTCGGTTCCCTTAACTGGTGCTTGTCATTTTCTCCGTCAGAGAGTGGTTGGCAATCAAAACGAGGTAAACAGCACGCGCTTCGCGGTGGGGCGATATTGAATGTTCGGTCTTTATAGCCAGATCAGTACCTGCAGTATCTTGCGATCCATGTGACGTGGGAGGGACAAGCGCTTTGTGAGTAACCTGATTTCATAGCCTTAATGAACTGAATATATACAAAAAAAGTGTGTGTGAGCCGAATGCGGTACGGTCGATACGCGGCGGGGGTCCACGATGAGATTCAAGTCGCTGTTTTAGGATGCTCCGCGCACGAGTTCGGAGGGGAAGTCAGAGCCGAGATTGAAATATTGGATATCGAGTTTTTTGACGAGGAAACTCTGATCCTCGTCTACCGAGCGAAAGAGACCGGGGGTAAGGCAAACACGTTCCGACTGTATCTAAGCGGGTGTATTGACCAAGGATGCGTCCAAGGTCCGATATTCGTCGCTACGGTTAAGTACACCACACTAGGTTTCCACACACTCCAATCGGCAAGATACGTAAGCGGGCCCGCGCGAGCAGATATGATGGCAAGCGTGCTGCAGAGATGGAAGGAGGGGCATGTAAGTCTCGTGTTGTGGCCATGTTTCTGTTGGGGCTTGACGGCATGACCCAAGCTTCCGTGCAATCCGATTCCGATCACGAAAAGCCGCCGACTGAGTGGGTTCAAGGACGGATCGGTGTCACTGGCGGTGAACGGAAGAGTCGGACGCAGAGTTGTTTGCGTGTTGGACGGCGAGGGAACGACGATGGAGGTGCTGGATATGGAAGGGGAGGATGTAGAAGAAGAGGAGGAAGGGGATATGGAGGTGGTCGGGGCATGACCATAACGGAAGAGGTGTGTGTGATTTCGGGCCTGAGTCATCGTGACCTCGTTGTGCATGTTACAGAATTGAACCAATTTGTTGATGATTTACGGGGAAACGAGGAGGAGAGGTGCCATTTTTGGGGTTGGCGCGAGCGCGTCCGGACATTGTGGTGCGAACAGAACAGAACAGAATATTAGAACAGCAGAAGACGAGTGGCAGGTGAAGCAACCGCTGTGACAGGGTCAGGATATGAACGTTGACGGGACAACAGGCTTAGTGTGATCGCAATCAGCGGGCGAGATTCTATCGGGGCAGGGTTCCTGGAAGCTGTGGGCAGGGGACAGTCGGGAATGAATGCAGATCCATGCATTGACAACTTGGCCGCCGCATCACACTGATCACGGACACGCGCAGGGAGAAGAACGCACCGCAGAGGGGGGCTCCACTGATCATTAATCCCGATTTTTATTTTTATTTTATTTTTTAAAAATTGTTGTTGGTTGTCCCGGGCGAGAGGCAACCACGCTGGAGGACTGGATTGTAAATACGCTCGCTTAACACGATCACACCGCGGCCCTCTCCTCTCCTCGTGCCCTTGATTCGAATTCTTTTTTTCCATGCCATTTTAAACCTCCTCCGTCGCTGCAGCTCATCGCTCAGATTCCTCCTCTCTCCTTTACATGCCGAAAAAGCTCGATTCCCCCCCTGACGACAGGTCTGACTTCAAAGCAGACATCGACGACCCTCTAGCCCGCATGACCGATCTCGCCCTCCGTAAGAAGAAAAACGCCGATGCACAGGCTGCATTCCGCCAGAGGTGATCTCGTCCCCGCTCCCCCCTTCCCTGTCCTCTGATCGTGTCTCCCAATCAAGGCGCGCTAACTATATCGCCACTCTCGAGGAAACAGGTCGGTTTCCCCCATCTCCATTACCGCGCTCATCATCTCATCCCCCCCAGTCACATCCCTCGAGTCCGTCGTCCTCCAACTACAGGACTCCTGCCGCGAGGCTCGCCAGGAAGCTGGCGAGCTCAAGCAAGATAACGCCCGTCTTAAGCACGAGTTGCGCGAACGTGAAAAGTTCTGGAGAGCTCTTTGGCAAGCACGCAAGACGGGACAGGCGCCCGAGTCCGATGACTTGCCTCCCCTCCCCTCCTCCTTTTCCACGCACACCCCGTCTAATATAATCCCTAATCGCATCCCCAACTCCCACAGCAGTCACTACAGTGACGACCCCGCGGGCTTCCAGACGAGTGATGACGCTCCCTCACTCTGCAATGGCGCTTATGGCCCTCCGAATCACCCTTATCCAGCCCCGTCTCCATCCATGTCCTACGCTGGCGTCGATACCGATCATCTCCCCTCCACCGGGTCTACCCCGCAGCTAGGAGGTAATCGCGCTTCAAAGTTTAGCCAGTATCCTTACCCTACGAACCGTGATGCAGCGTGGGCTCAGAACGTTCCGCAAACGTCCTCCTCCAGTGGTAAATTTCATTCCACGGACAATCTTATCATCCCTGACCTCATTCACTAGGGTCACCCACGTTGACATCACCTGATATGTATGTGAATCGCTCCTTCGCAGACGACCAGAAAACCCTATTGAATCACTTGGAAACAACTCCTTACCTTTTCCCGGGCAGCCGCTCGATATCACCAACGACGTCGACACCACCTTCTTCATCTACCACGTCCTTGGCGTCACCGTTTCAGTTCGCCTTCCCATCGGAAGCCACAGTCGGCCAGGAAAGACCAGACTTCGACTATCGCAGGCATACGAGCGCCCACGGCCCTGAAGTCACCCTCCACGGTGGAACGGCCGATATTTCGATACCCAGCGCTGGCAGTGACGGCGTACGATACAGGATCGGTCCTCGGCGAACCAACTCTGGTCCTGAACGCCCGTTACTGCCCGCCATACCCCACTTTTCTGGTAGCGATACTGGTTCCCAGAATGAACGAGGAAGCAGCGAGGGGGAGTCCAACTCCTACCCTCTTCCTAAGGTGCGACCACGCCGCGGTCTTGAGAGGGAGTCGCGATCGCCCTCTCCTGGTGCTCCACCCATTTCCGGCACCCTGGCGGTGATCAAAGCACAAGCTTTTGGGGCGCTGCGTAGAACGCGGACACGCACAAAGAAGTCTTCGGAGGGCGCGGCAAAGGTGGCAATGGAGGTGCTAGAAGCAAGAGGAATTGGGATGGGGGTGGCCACTGGTTCCAAGCGACCACGTTTGCATAATGATGACCCTGACATGGATTGACTGGGACGACAGGACCAACTCACAAAATCAACGACAGCGAGCGATATTATATTGCGCATCTCTCAGTCTTCGGTGGGACACAGACTGAAAGCTACTGTTTTACTAACTTGGAGTACTTAGTATGTTCGTCTATTTTCTAATCATCTGTCACATATAGTGTTGCATGTAATATGATACCTTCGACGCACGACACACCATCATGTATGTACTTATCCGTGCGATGCGCAATGTATATCTATTCCCTTTACCTGTCGGAAATACGCCCGGGCCTCGGAAGCGATGCATACTATCCATGGCCGCGGACAAGGTATCTGAGCGGAAATTTATCGCGTGGCCCTGATGCCAGAAGCAAACCATTGGTGGAAGTCGTGACGATCCCACTCCCATCGGTGCGTTGACCACGCCTACGTATGGTTAAATCCAGTTTAGTCTCGGGGTGGCGACATCCCACGGCCCTCTTATTTCGCTAGAGCCGGACAGACCATCGTCAGTACTTGGAGCATAACAAAAAGACAAGATGAGCGAGATAACGTGCTTTTTGTACTTTTGCGCCCAGACGAGCACTCCTGGAGCGACAAAAGTCACAGTGAAGTAGACGCTGGTCATCATTGTGGCTACAAGAGTCGACAGGGGGGCGACGAGGATAAGCGACAGTGCAGTGATCGATAACGTCACCAACGCTTGCACTGCTATCGAAATACCCTGTGAATCCGACCAACGTTACCGGCTCGTTCGCAAGGGACAAGAGAAGTCGTTTTACCCAAAATCGATGACGCAATAACGGAAACAAGGCAAATAGTTGCACAGCAAAGAGAACGAGTGAGAATACAGACAGGTCGTCAGGCAAACGTGAGGCAAGAACGACGGACGATGATATCGCCGCATTCATGGATAAGACGGACGTTAGCCTGTTGGCTGTGAGGACAAAAGCTGCTTCAGGAAAGAGCTGACGACATACCTTTCCTGGGTAAAGGATCCGGTCGTCGTGCAGCTATAATCTGCCAGGAGTGTGTTCAGAAGAAAGAGACACGCCGACAACGCCCATATGGAGTCCGACGAAGTAGCAGCCGTTAGAGTTCTCAGCACGGGGGCCAAGCCCATGAGAGCAAGGAAGACGAGCAATGACGACTTGAATGCCTTTGAACCTGAGAAAGATGCCTTCAGTGAAAGGATAGAGTCGGTTCCAGACGACGGACGATTTGGATTAGAACTATGGAGCATCTCCCATACACCATATCCTAGGACCGAACAAGACACCGACGCCCAGAGCAACACGCGCGCGTCAAGTGAGCGTTCGTTCAGTCTGACGAAGATCGCGAGGAAGATGAAGACCGTTCCAAGATGCTGTGTGATTGCACAGCAGAGGAAAACTAACGGCCAATAAGTGTATGGCGTGAAATTGGCTGGAGAATTTTTTTGGTCAATGAACGGATTTGTGACTCTCAGCAAAATCACCGACGGTTTCGCCGCAGAGACGATAAGAATGAATCTGGTGGTATGAAATTGTCAGGGAAGGGTGATTTCTCCCAAAGGATTTTTCTCCATCGAGGGGTTATTTCCGGGTGAGCAGGAGTGCGCGTCGAGTGGGTGCTATCCGATGCCATCCATCAAGCGTTCGAGCGTAGTTCAACTGTATAGTGGCACTGCCACGTGGCTATATTACCGCCTTGCCAATCCGACCTAGTGCGTCGATTGAATCAGCGTCTCGGAATTATCTCTACATCACACCCTAAGTCAGCGATCAGACGGAGGTTTCAGCTCTGCAATGCGCCCTCAAGATATCCACCACTAATCTCGATCATGGGAACTCAGGACCGGCAATAATAAACATGGTACATATTCGATGTCCAGGTAACATTAAATGAACGTGTTGGGGCCTCGTGGGGTTCGCCGGTGACCGGCGGTCCGCTCTGCTGAAAAGGAGAAGCTCAGATAACCCCGAGGGGCGAATCAATGAATCCTACTTGGACTCGTGCTTGCTGATATGGTGCCGGTTCCGATAGAAAATTGAAAGGTGGCCACGGCGATCGTGTTCTTGATGAAGCACGAGAAAACCTGGTGGCCAGGGATGAATATCTGAATGGTGTTCCAATATACTCAATGGGGCCCACATGCCAAGCTCACCGCTGGGGCTTTCATCGACAAGGATTGCATTCAAATTTCAGTCCCACTGCGGTGAAATTGATGAAAAGAGGCAGAAGAGTAATCAAATCAAGTTCCTACCACAAGTTGTTGTTCTTCTTGCCTCGATGCAGGCGCAGGTTTGGCTGCCTTCGAGGCTTCTAGCTGGCCTGCGAGACGACCCCGCTTCGGATTCGACACATGAGTCCCGCGTGCTTGTGCCTAGCGTCGACGGGCAGACCTGGTGAATCCTCTCCAGAAGGACAAGCCAAAGTACTCTGTGCTTACCGATTTCAGTCTCCTCTCGGCGGCTTCTGCAGCTGCGGCACGAGTATCGACGGTATTCTGCGTGTTCGAGGAAGGCGCGGCACCCGCACCAAGCACTTGGTGGCCGCCAGAATGAGCGCTGGACTTTGAGCAGAGTGAGCCCATGTACAAGAAACGTCCAGAGTGAGTAGCCGGGCTCGGATATGTGGTACACCGCCAATGATGAGAGTCCTGACGCCACGGAACCAGTGCTCACGTTGACTAATACTATTTAGTGCTGCGCGCGTTTGCACCTCATTTATTCCTCACCGCGCTCAGATGGCACTTTAAATATAACTTCGCCCTCCCAGGCGTTGATCCGGACCAACTGCATTAGGGCCCTCGGCGTCCCGCGCTTGAGTGTCTACATCACAAGCTCAACTTGAATCAATCTACAAGCTATCTATGTAGGCAACATTTCCGAAACTTCGCTGTACTCCCCTCTATCATCTGGAGGGCGAGCACCACGTTCGCGGAGGCCATATTCTTCCGAGGGGCGATGAGGCATCCACTCCTAAGAAAGTTTGAGTGACTTATTTAATTTGACTAGACGAAGGAGATGAGCACACCTCCCACCACCGCCTGCCTACTAACCACGATATATTGGGGTCCATGCCTGCTTTGAGCATGTGGTTCTTGATCCCGGAACTCAGTAGCAAGCCAAAAACAGTTAAAAGAAACAGGGTAACGACTAGTTGGTCCCTGGGTGAATCGCGCTCTAAGTCAGATAATATATGAGCAATCGTCACAAACGCCAAAACATCGAGGCTGACGGAAACATCTCGCTTCGACATCACCTTCCATGCCTGTCGCTGTGTCAGGATCCGTGTGGCCGAGAGAAGCCCCGTCACAGATGGGGAGCTGTTGGTCCAGACACCATTGTTTGGTACAGGAGAGACACGGTTTCGACGGGTTGTCTGGAGCGTCCATTTGCAGGATGGAATAATTTGACTGGAAGCAGATGCCTGCAGGCTCCCCTGTTCGATCGTCTGCTGAGAGCAGCAAAATCAAGGGACTCACATTTGCAGTAGTTGGTGACCTCCCATTTGTTTATGAAGCCTAGAACTGGTATCTGGCAGTGAACCTCTGAGTGCCCGCAGACTAGAACACGACTTTGCTACGCACGACATGTAGTGCGAAGAAGGAGAGTAGAAAGATGAAAATGGTATGGCTACGTGGTCGCATTGATGAAGTTCAACGTTGTGGCTGAACAACCGCGGCGTGTAAGCATAAACTCGATCATCTTGGACAACTACTTGCGCGCACAACACATCGCCGCTTAGCAGGCTCCCGTTCTCCTGGTGAAACGCGAAACCGACCCCCCAACACACTCGAGAGATGGCAGAGTACGAAGATGTCTTGACCAACCAACCAGTCGTGATCGACAATGTCTGCTCCGCTTGCTGACCGTCGCGGTTCGTGTGCTCACCTCGTTCTTCAGGGTTCAGGTACTATCAAGGCAGGCTTCGCCGGTCAAGATCATCCAAAATGCTTCTTCTCATCATTGTATGTGACCAGCCCATTTTTGCGTGGCCCTCCCTATCACACCGTGCCACTCCAGCGTCGGGCGACCGAAGCATGTGCGCGTCATGGCAGGTGCCCTCGAAGGCGACGTCTTCATCGGTCGCCGAGCGCAAGAGTTTCGTGGCCTTCTCAAAATCAAGTATCCCATGGAGCATGGGATCGTCACCGACTGGGACGACATGGAACGTATATGGAGCTGGATATACGCCGAGGAGCTTGGTACACTCAGCGAAGAGGTGAGACACAATCCAGTGCAGCTCGTGCTCCGCGTCTCAAACACTTGCCTTGCAGCACCCCGTGCTTCTGACAGAAGCTCCGCTGAATCCTCGAAGCAATCGTGATATTGCTGCACAGATCTTCTTTGATACATTCAATGTCCCTGCTCTATTCCTTTCGGTACAGGCTGTTTTATCACTGTAAGTTCGTCTCCGAATGCTTTTTCTCGTTATTTACTGTTCGAGAATACAGCTATTCTTCCGGACGAACAACAGGCATCGTACTCGACTCGGGCGATGGTGTCACTCACGCTGTGCCCGTATTCGAGGGTTTTTCGATGCCTCACGCGATCCGTCGAGTGGATATTGCTGGGAGGTATGTGGAGCTCAGCTTGTCATAGCTATAGGTCTGAACCAGCTTCCCAGAGATGTCACCGATCACCTGCAGCTGCTTCTGAGAAAGTCTGGTCATCATCTACACACCACCGCCGAGCGGGAAGTCGTGCGGATAATCAAAGAAAAGTGCTGTTACATAGCATTGAACCCCTCCAAGGAAGAGAAGGACACGCTCGGACGGCTGGAAGAGTTCCGATTACCCGATGGAAACGTGGTTCAGGTAAGCTCTGACACGACGTAGGCTAATCATGGTCTGAAAGACGCTTCAGCTTGGCTCTGAACGATTCCGGGCACCCGAGATCCTGTTCAACCCTGAGCTCATTGGTCAGGAATATGCCGGTGTCCACCAAGTTGTAGTAGATTCCATCAATAGAGTCGATCTGGATCTGCGCAAGAATCTCTTTTCGAACATCGTCTTAAGCGGGGGCAGCACATTATGTAAAGGTAAGCTGGCGATAGCCACTAAACTGGACGGGCTTCACTAAATTGTGTACTGTCTATCGCAGGTTTTGGTGATCGGCTCCTCAATGAAGTCAAAAAATTGGCTCTCAAGGACGTCAAGATCAAAATTTACGCACCACCGGAGAGGAAGTATTCAACTTGGATAGGTGGATCTATTCTTGCAGGACTGGGGACTTTCAAGAAGGTCTGACAGTTGCACGTTGGTATTGAACGTTGAGGTTTACCTTGTTTCTTTCTTTTGCAGATGTGGGTTTCGGCGGAGGAGTATCAAGAAGATCCAGATATCATACACAAGAAATTGGGATTTTAGGCATGCTGCCTGGTGAACAGGTTCCGTCATTCTCACATGATACCCAGCATATCCAACCTATGTTGTAATACACTTAGATCTTGTGCACTAATAGGAGAGTTTTTTTTCGCTGTTTTGCATATGCATAGATCCATGAGTGTGTGCAGAGGATAAAATGTCATATGCCATGTGTACAACTCCCCCACAGATACTACAAAAGCTCAACGACAAGCGATCGAGCACGAAATGGAGGTGGAAAGCCAGACCACTACTTCTTTCCTTTCTTGGGGGGTTCTGCGGCTTTGGTCTTCTTGGTTCCCCGAACCTAGGCCGCGTGATTGTAAGCTCAGAAGAATGGGCAGTCTGCAACAGGCCCACCTTTTTCGCGCGGTTTTTTCTTTCGTGCCGTAGCTTGCGAGAAGGCTGCTCAACCTTGGTCATGAGACCATTCTGAAAAAGGCAGGATGAGGAACGCAAACGAGACGCTGCCAGAGGTTGGACAAACCCTGATCAAGCGGTACTTGGGCTCAAACTTTTTTTGTGAGGCCTCGTCGTCGTAGATGAGGGCGAAGCCTGTGCTTCTTCCACCACCAAAGTGTGTTCGGAAGCCGAAGAGGACGACACGATCCTTCTCACTCTTGTATAAGGTAGCAAGCTTCTCCTGGAGGTCAGACTTGGAAACGTTGGGACGGGACGGGTGAAGGACATCGAGGACAAATTGGCGGCGAGAGAGAAGACGGTTGGTTATGAATTTCCGCGTGCGCAGAGTGACGGGTGCCGAGTTATCAGCCTGGAAGGATTGTCAGAAGGACCGTCCAAGGACATCGGGGCTGTCGGAAGTGCATCCAACGCTCTCTCCAGGCGTGATTTGCCATGAAATTTGGCAGGATGACTTTGGGAAGTTCAAGGATACAAGCTCACCATGATTTGGGGCGTTCGATGAGCGTTCTGCGACGTATTCTTGCCCGATGTCTTGGCGGGTGCGATGAGCGAGAGTTCAGTCCGTGGCAAAATCAGAGTCCGTCCGGCATTTCCCGTACACAGCCACACCGGCTACTCGGAACGCTTGGTATGTCCGGGTTCCTGCGCATTACGATGGCCTCCAGCTTTGCCAGCTCGTTTGCCCCCTATGTACGCTTGCATTTCTATCCCTCCCTCTTGCATTGATTTCTGATAAATACATACAGACAATTCCACCAGATGATCCTTCTCGTCTCCCACCCAAGCCCATATCCAGTTCGAGAGTTTGGTTCTCGGACAGCCAAACCTCTTATCAGTCTGGAGGCTTCCCAACGTCCACTGTGATGTCTGTCACCCCTCCGAGTGCAGACATCGAGCGTGCACAGCACAACGAATGGGAAACTTCTTACGGTCTCCGCGTCGACGTTCTGGCCGCATTCGCATATCTGCTCGGACCGATATCAGGTTCGACAAACTCTCTGCTACCCATTTCTCGACCGTACTCACGTTTTCTCCCTTAGCATTCGTCCTGCTCGTCTCGGAAACACACAATGACTACGTTCGTTTCCATGGTCAGCCACCGTTGTCATCGTTCTATTCGTTTTTGAATTGTGACCCGTCGCAAGTGCAGCATACCAGTCAGCGCTCCTGACGACTCCTCTACTTGCCGCGCACATTCTTGCTACCATACTGCGACTTCCGTCGTGGTTCTGTTCCCTTCTTGCTTTGCTCCTTTGCGTGTCGGGATTGTCGATGGCGTAAGTAAGGTCAGAATGCATGGATGTGGGGAGGTTTGCTCATGACTTTTTTTCTTTTGTTTCGGCGGGGTCCAGAACTAGGGCTTTTCTGGGTGCCTCGAGGGGCGGACTTTCGCGATATCAACTCCCAAAACTTGGACCTCTTGCAGACAAGTGGGTGGAGGAAGAATAAAGTCACCTAATCCGCTGACCGTTGCATGTGGACGAGATTACATACTCTGTTATCGCTGTTCCATCTCACGTGGATCAGACTCATCGAGAGGTAAATGTAGCCAGCTTGAAAGTGAATGACATGACAGATAATATTGCTAGCACACCGGGTTGTCAGGGTCCGGATGGCGGGAATCGACCCAACGCAAGTTCAAGTGCTGATGACGGGAAGATCGTCAGGTCTTTCAGCATTCGTGTTCCACCATGAGACGCCCGGTATGTCTTGAAATGACTGAAACGTTAAAGTAACTTGTATAGATTCGAAAACGATACACGATAGACGAGCTACAACTTGACACAGATCCTTTGATCCACACTTGGCACATACCCTACCCTACAGGTCAACACTAAATGACTGTCAGTACGTGCCACGGACGCTGCTGAAATGTACGAACCAGAACAGCGCGCTTGGCTGCATGCGACGTTCCACACCCCCTTGATCCTCGTACAGTCTTCTCCCCGACCGTCCGTCGAGCAACCTCCACAATGTTGGAGATCGTATTTCGAGTCAACGCATTCATAGGCGCTCCAATCGCCAGCCTTCAAGATAGGACATGCATCCAGTCCAGGTGGACACATCGGGTCAACGGTTCGTGATTTGAGATCGTGCCGACGCGAACTTTGCCTTGCGGACATGGACGGTGACGGACGACGAGAAGGAGCGCCAGGCAAGGTACGTCGTGATGGCGAAGCAACGGTTTGACATGTCAAGGTCGAGGGTGACCAGACAGTACCCTTTTCGCATGCCAGTGACCAGATCGCCCTCGGATACGCGGGAACACAGCTGTTCAGCTGGGCACTCCAGTACCATCCCGCCGGACAGCGTGCACTGGAAGGGGCGGAGTTGCGGCGGGGAAGGCAGGTCGCTTTCTCGGAAAACCTGAACGACCGAGTTAGAGAATTCATCGCTGACCAGTTCATGGATCGTTTCTGCCTACCAAAACTCCGTTGAACTACAGGAGGACGATCGTCGTGCGTGTCTGCACTTGCTTGCCGCAGCATCCCAGGTATGATGGGCAGGACACGACAACGAGTCCGAAGATGAAACGTCTGACTGTGGACTTGCAGGCAGGCAGACAGCCAGTTCTGTGTGTGCACGGGGTCCGGGTAAGCACGACGACACATGCATTCAGAGTAGGGCAAAATCCCGTACGGTTCGACCAATACCAGTTTCCATTCCGAGGGCACGCGATTCCGGAACTAGTTGTGATTATTAACTTACTCGTTCTGTTCGCCCAACGAGATGCAGACGACTTACGGTGGAACACTCTGGACCAGATGGTTGCCGAGAGGTATGCAAGCTTGAATTGGTTCATACCAAAATTCATTTGAGGAGCAATTTCCAGCATCGCTCATTAATGTCCCGTTCACAAAAGGGAATGAGATGGCCACCCAGATGAGCATCAATGTAAGAGAGAGCGTTTGCATCGGAGACGTTGAGAAGGCACAGCCCATGGAGGGAAGCATCGGAAAGGAAGTGGGAGAAGGAGATGATGATGAGAAGAGCAGGGGACTTGCGCCTTTTACATTCTCACTGGGTTTTGTGGATCTGTGGAGAACACCAGTTTCCACTCAGTGGGTTCATCATTGTGCTGTCGCTTATTATGTAAAACACGCTGCATCATTGTGGACACCACATTGAAGCGCCCGCTTTGACAGACAGTGGTCACGCGAGTGAAATTCGTTAGATTGCAGGAGAGGTACAATACTCTTTACTCTTTGTCTGTTTGCCCCAACGAACTGAATAGGACGAGTGATTGGGTATTACTCTTAATTCACCGATTATTTCCACTCTATCCTGCGCAGGCAGGTGAACATGGCTTACTCAGAGACGAGGATCATGCCTACCAGAATTTTCTAGCACTGACAATGCCTTTTGCAGTGCACGCATAGAGAAGTACCGGACATCAGCATCCGCGTCGTTCTTCTGTTGCTCCAGGACAGGCATGATCTTCTGCTTCATAAATTCTTTGCCTTCCGGAGCGTCGCTAAATGATACCGCCAAAACCTCCAAAGCCTTGGCAACATTGAATCGTATGTTGGGAATGGGGTCAATCGCGAGTTGTAATAGGGGAGTAATGATCTCTGATTGAATGATGGACAGATTCAAGGAAGGTGAAATGGTCTGGGGGATCGTGATCAACGATGGTTCGGAATTCCAGCGGTGGTAGACAAACCGTGATAGCTTGCACAGTAGTCATCCGATACAGGTAGTTGGGATGCTGCCCCATGCCAACGACCTTGGGAACGATGGCAACCTTTGCCCATTCGACACCAAAGACTTCGGTCAGCTTCTTGAGGTTTGTAGTAGCGGCTTCGCGTATGCTGAACACGGTGTCTCCCAGCCAGGACATACACAAGTTTCCGAGCTGGTCGTCGAAAAATGGTTTGCCCAACTGCGTTGCGAGAAGAGGAATGTACTCGATGATCGCTTGCCGGACGCGCCACGATTTGTCCTCTGCCAGTTCGATAATGGCAGGCAAAAGGCTTTCGGACAGGAGCTCGATGTCAATCACTGGAAGAAATCTGAATCAGGCAGGAACGTCCACATGTTGTCATAGCTCTTCGTACCACCGTTGACTGTTTCAAGTTTGCTGATAACGTTCAGGCGAACCTCGGGGAACTCATCCTTCAACAAATGAAGGAACAAGGGGAGCAAATGTTCGACCGTTGCGTCACGACCGAGAAGTGGAGCCAGCCCACTGATCTGATTCGCGAGAGCAGCTCTGACATGTTGCGATGTATCGTGCGACAAGTCACGAACGCAGGGCACGATGCGCGCCAAAATGACATCTCTTTCGAGAAGTTTGGAAAACCCTGGAAATCGAGGGAAATCAACACTGACGAATAGTGCATGGAAATGCGAGAGTGGACGGTACCCGGGATCTGGCCAGCAGCTGCGGTCCGCACTTCTGCTTCGTTGTCTTTCAAGAGTTGAACATACTGCCCGATCAGTTCCTCTCTGACCAATTCCGAGCCAACTGCCTCTGCAAGCTAAAAGACGGTGGATGATCACTCGTGGTTTCCAGAGCGAATCGATGGTGACACACACCTCGTTGAAATGAGTGGCGGCCATGTACCGTACTCTCCAGCTCTTATCGGCAACGCTATGTCTTATTTGCTTCAGGAGCTGCTCCTTGACTTCGGGTGGGGTGAGTTGCTGAGCGATGATGATCAGATCCTCGACCGTCAACAGGCGTACTGAATCCTGATCGTCTGACTGAAGTCTGCGATAGATTGGTAGGCCATCTGAGAGTACTTGGTGCTTGGGGAAGTTTTTGACCAGAGGCTAGATGAACGTGAGCAGGTGGGGGAAGCATCAAGAATTCGAAACGTACGCCAAGCCACCGCGCAGCAGCGCGTCGGACCATGGGAGTGTCATCTGCACCAAGGGCCGCGAAGGCTTTTCTCAACTCATCTTGTACGATGGGCGATACTTTGGAGTAGACTGGGGAATAAAGTGCGGCGGAGGAAGTTCGGGAGGTGAACCATTCGCCCTGGGACAAGCGCTTCAAGAGGGGGATGTAATACTCTTCTATCTGAGCGGTGGAGAGAACGGCGGCGATTTTCGAGATGGATTCGGCAGCCTTGGGACAAGCGAATAAGAGGAGGGTAGATTGACGGAGTGAATGGGGGAACATGCCTTGTCTCTGACCAAAGTTTCCTCTACGGCGGAGAGATTCTCTAAAGGACCGAGTAAGACGTGAGCATACTGGGGTCCACCGATGTAGTCTTCGAAATTTCGGCCAAGCTCTTCTGCCAAAGCCAACAAGACCTCGTCCTCGTCGTCGACAGAATCCTGAAGGAAAGGAACAAGCTCGTCCCTGGCGCGATCGTGGCCAAGGGCAAGAGCTATGGTGGGTATGCTATGAATGGCGTTGAGTCTGAGCTGGACGTCTTCTGAGCGAAGCTCGTCCATTAGGACGGCAATCGGAGCGATCTGGAGGGAGAAAACATGTGTGAGTTGAACGAGAGAGTGCAAGGAGAGAATGATCTGACGTCTTCCAAGTTAAAGGACGAGTCCATCGTGGATAAAGTCTAAGGGTTGTTGTTGTTGTTCTACGTAGTACAAGCACAGAGTGGACCGCCACCACACATACAGCCACAAGCTCTCATCGAGTTACTACATACAATGCCTGTGCAACACGACCAAGGCCGTCTCATCCTCAGCCATCCAAAGGCACGTCGGTCTTGAGAAACACTCGCGACGTCTCTCACTCGCGTTTCCAGGGTGCATCAGCCGAAATCCTCCTTTACGGGGCCACGGTCACGTCTTGGAAGGCAGGCTCGCTTAGGGATACCGACCCTGTCGAGCGGTTGTTCGTGTCGTCAAAGGCGACACTCGACGGTTCCAAGGCGGTCCGCGGGGGCATTCCTGTGGTATTCCCGTGCTTTGGACCCCCAAGCCACGCAGAGCATGCGCGGTTGGGCCAGCACGGATTTGCGAGAAACAGCGTGTGGACGTTTGACAGGGTTGTCACGGACGACGAGTCGGGTGTATCTGTCCGACTTTGTGAGCGATCCACGTTGATCTGTCTCTGTGTGCATGCTCAGTAGGGTTTAGCATTGGATCCAACGCCAGCCATCAAGGCGTTGTACGATCGATCGCTCCATCTTGCGTACGTGGTGACGTTGGCGGAGTACGAACTGAGCACGGATCTCCATGTGACGAACACATCGACGTCGAGCGCATATCCGCCCGATAATCTAGAGTTTCAGGCACTGTTCCACAACTACATTCGCGCACCGGCGGACAAGGTACTGGTGTTTCCGTTGCAGAACAAGACATACTATGACAAGACGGAGGCGACAGAGGAGGGACGAAACGAAGCCAAGACGGAGACGCGGGCTGGGGTGGACGTGCGCAAGTATACTGACTCTGTCTACGAGGACGCGGGAGGGAAATATGAGGTGACGTGGCCGGGCGGGGGTATCGAGATTAAAGTGACGGGGCTCAAGGACGTCGTGGTATGGAACCCGCAGGAAGTCGCGGGAAGCAAGATCGGGGATATGGAGGAGGGCGGATGGTACGTACGGAAGCTGTCGGTGAGCGCGAGGCTGACGACGACGAGCAGGGAGAGATACGTGTGCGTCGAGCCGGGTCATGTGAGGGGATTTTTAGGGGTCGAGCCTGGGCGCACTTGGATCGGACAGCAGACGCTGTCGGTGATTCACAACGAGCGGAGGATTTGAACTGAACGTTAATCTCGTTAGCCGATAAATACTTTTTTTTTTTTTTCTTTACTTCTTCTTCTTCTCAATGACATTGAACGTGCCCGTCGCAGCTTCACCGACGCCGTCGACGCGCGCGTTGACAGGCGTACGCGACAGGAAAATGCTCAAAAGCCGAGTATCTGAGCAGTCGTTTTCTCATCAAAGTTCTCCCGCGCGAAGAATTCCTTCTTCTTCCCTTCCAAACCACGACGACCCTGCTGCCCTCGCAGACGAACTCGACTACATCACCGTCTCTCCTCCACAACCAGAACACAACGATAGCAAACAGATCGACAAGGCCTCCCGCATCCTCGGCGTCGGTGGTGCCGCCGTTTCACGCAGAAGGTCCATGGAACCCATCCCCGCCTCAAACAGGACCTCCATGCTCTCAACCCGCTCTGCCCCCAACACTCCCACCCACCACATCCCCACCCTCCCCCTCACATCCCTATACCTCGTCTCCGGTCTTCCCAAAAGCCCTCATACTTGGACCCTCACCGATCCCGACGCCGTCCTCGGCCTACACCATTCCGAGGGCGCAGTCGCCCGCTGGTGGCGTCCAGAGGTCCTCGGCAGCACCGTATCCCCCGGCGCCGGCGGCGGAAAGAAGAAGAAAAAGAATGCAAAGGGCGACCCCGCCGAAGTCCACAAGGGCGCAGGCGCCCTCTCCAAGGCCGAGGTCGGCAAGATGTTGTCCAAGGCTCTCAAGGTTTGCTTCGCTGACCCGTCCCTCCACTTTTTTGGCTTATTTTTTTTTTTTTCTAGCTTTCCTTTACGCGCGAGGTTGAGATCATCGCGTCCACCCTCCAGCCAGCTAGTACTATACACACCTTCACCTTCACGCTCCCTGCCCCCTCTACCCCCCTTGCACCCGCCCAGTCCGACGTTGCCTTGCTTAGAGGCTCCGTCCTCACCGCCGATCGCTCCTCGGCTGCGCCCACTTTCACCTACCCTTACTCCGACGATCCTTTTGCAACTGTCCGTCCTTCTTCTGCTTATCTCGGTCCCCCATCCGTACTTTCCCCTCCTTCTGCTCCCCCTTCTCCCTTGTACGAGAAGCAATCCGTCTCCGCCGTTGGCGGTGCCGGTACAGTCACTTACCATGGCGTCTGCTTGACCGTCTGGAGCCATGCAGACGCTGAGAGAAGCGCTGCCATCCGAAGAACCCTCGAAGCAGGCCGTGCCAGAAAGGAGAGCGCCCAATCTTTAGTCGCCTCCCGTCTCAAGGTCTTGCGCTCCTCCGTCGGTACCAGCAACTCTCCAGGTGAGCCCGGCCGACGTGTTGGAAAGCGCGGCCCTCGTGGTCCCTGGCCTGGCACAGATGGCGAGACCGACGGTGAGGGAGCAGAGACTGACGCAGGCGCCATAAGCGAGAGCGACTTTGATGTCGCCAGTACCGTCGGTGGTCACGGTCCTGGTGAAAGCACCCTTTTCCTCCCAGGTGACACCGTGTTTTGGTTACCGTATGCGTTGTGTGAGTGTATTGTCTCCGTCATCGATCCCTATCTCATCTAGGTCAACACAACAGCCCTCGTGTCTCGCCATCCCATCTACGATCTCATGAGGGACTACCTCACTCTCTCTTGGGCCCGCTTCTCAAAGGACGTTCAGTCCCATACTCTTCAAATCTCGAAAATCCTCGCACATCCCGCCCCACGCGCGGGCGAACTCATCAAACTCGATGCTTCCCTCACCCCTCTTGCCGGACGTTCATTAGGCGCCGCATCCGGAAGCAGCAATACCGAGGACACCTGTCTCGAGGTTATCGCTAGGTTCCCTGGCGGCCTCGATTTCGGTCGAGGCTTGGTCGATATCAACTTTACCATGTGGCCGTTGTTCAAGTGCTTGAACATCGACAACGTGTTGACCGTTTGTGAGGTGTGTATTGTGCAAAGTCTTCCTTTCCGCGCTTGCATTCACCCTGAATTCACTCTACCCAAGATCGCGTTGGCTCCCACGGGTCGCGTTTTGTTCTTCTCTCGATACCCTGCAATGCTCGGCGTGAGTGATCTATCTTTCTCCCTCTTCACTCGTAACCTAAGATGTCCCTGTTTGCGCCACAGATTGCCGTGTCTACCATCAAATATCTCGTCGAGTTGCGCGGCTGGAACGGCATTGCCCTACCTGCCGTCCATGCACGTGATGCCAAGATCTACATCGACGATCCTGGTCCCTGGATATTGGGACTAGCAACAGAGGCGAGGTACAGCGTGCGGCCCGCGCCCGAAATTTGTGTTATTGACTTGTAAGTCACACTCCACACCTACTGATCTGTCCAACGTCTTCACGCGCCCGGGTCACCCCTGCATAGGGACATCAATTATCTGAGTTGTCCCTCACCACCACCTGGCATCGTCTCCACGAAGCAGCAGCGAGAGAAGTATAGACAGCGATTGCTTTCCGCCTTTGAACCGCACTACCACCCGGATCATAGCGTACCCTCGTATGTCCTTTTTTGGTGATCTCCATTCCCCCGTGCCTGATACATTGTCGCCCTCAATCATAGCGAATTTAAGGAAGCTTTTCCCGCGGGTCGGTTCCGCCCAGTATGCAAAGTACAGGCAAAGAGGGGCGGGGAGATGGCTGCAGTCGCCGATACTATCAAGCCTCCAGAATGGTGGCATTCTACGCGCATCATTCAGGCGTTTGATGCCGTGCTCGAGGACAAGGTGAATCAATCGACGGAGAACGTGTCCGAACCATAGCGCTGACTCGTCCATAGTTTAGGAAACCTTCCCTGTTTAAGCGTCTCTACTCGTTCGGCACCGCTCGTCGTATGCCACAGTTGACTGTTGCCGAACAGCACATCCAACTCTCCATCCGCAAACGTGCTACTGCTTTTGTCGATGCGCGAGATGACCTGGAGACGAAGATTGGTCGACTCTCTCGCCGTCTCAACTTCCTCATGACCGAGGCCGACTTGTGGAGAGACAAATTTGTGACGTTTGAACAGTACGCCGAGAAATTGAGCGTGGAGGCAGATCAGTTGAGGGGCAAGATTGGCAAGGAACAACGGGAGACCAAGAGGTTAAGCGGACTTGTCACCCTGACGGCCGCGGAGAAGGCCAAGCTGCAGTCCCGTGAGTGAATTGATTCTTTGGGAAGACTATGAATCGAGGAGCTTCGTCTTCAGGCCTTGTCGATACCGAACGAGCGCACAAGGATGCACTCACTGAATTGGAGCGGATGCGGGACACAATGGAACGCATGGAAGAGGAGCGTGCAGAGATGGTCGCAGAAGTAGAGGCACAGATCGAGCGTGCGCTTGCGTCAATGGCCGTCGACGTGGACGTGGACGAATCCGACTACGGTGGAGAGCTCTCGTCCCGCCCCGGTTCGCGTATGTCTGCCTCTGCACGGTCTGCCAGTGGCACGCGTTCGAGGAGGACGAGCGATGCCATGAAGAGTGGATCACAGGAAAGCAACGGAACCCGATTACGCAGTGTCAGCACGGAGTCGACCCTCGCCGAGGCATACGAAAACGGGATGGACGATACGTTGGTTGCTAACAAGTCCGAGAGGGAGGCAGACACCATCGCAGAGGAGGAAGAATCTCCAGAATCACCGTCGAAGAAAAAGAAGAGATTCTCTGTGACAGAGATCGTACAGGATGGCATGATGGCCGTCGATGAAGGTATCAGCGAGCGCAGCGACAAGATTGCACAAAAGGTTTTGCAGATCCAACAGAAAGTGAGTGGACGTCCACTATTGATTCTGCCCGTTTGTTGACTTGCTCTCTCTGTCAGCTGGAAACAGCTTTGGCATCTGAGAACGTTCAAGAGTGGAAGAGAAGGTCTGCAGGACACAGGCGTACTGGGTCGGACTATGCTACCGACGAACGTGCCGAAGAGAGCTCGGATGCTGCTGTGGCCGTCCGCCCGCGCTATCCACGGGGTACCAAGCTCGTCAACAACCCTCCCATTAAAGCGAGGCGCAGGGAACGTAGTGATACAGGATCTACGAATCGGACTGGCACAGGTACAATCACACGGCGTTCGCTTGAAACTGCCGCTTCAGAGACCCCTCGACATTCTTGCACTCCAAAATATGGCTCAGAACGAGAGGATAAGATGCCAGGACAACTGGATTCCGAGGCAGAAGGTACTGATCTTCCGACACCCACTGCGGTGACGTCGGGTACATTGTTGCGACCCTCGCTCCGTAAAATTGCCTCCGGAGCTTCGTTGACGGCGCTTTCTCCTGAAGCGCCGAGTACTGCGCCGACGACCCCTGCCTTGACGCCGGCCATAACCACTACTACCGATGAGTCTGACACCGAGTTCCAAAGTGCCTACTCCGCGAGCCCTCGCGACAGCTACGGCAGCTTTGAGAGCAAGAAGGCGAGACACCAAGACTCGGATGACTCGGGAACATCGACGGACGTGGAAAAGAGACATGTGACAGAATTCACGGACTTGCCCGTGAGGACCCGACTTTCTAGCGTCGCAACCGCGGTGCAACATACCACCCCTACTCCGTCTGACGTTTCTGCTGCATCCAACGGGCGCTTGGCAGTACGTTCGCGATAGGGGACCTTTTTTTTTTTTTTTCAAGGACATGTATACCCCACTTCTCACAGATATCACTATCATTGTCGACATTTGAAAGCACTGACCACAGCCCAGTCCTTTCTTCCACACGCTCCTTTCGTGCATTTCTATTTCATTCGTATTTGTTCATAGGTTCGATCTTGCATGTTCAAACATTCGACGCATATACCATCAATTTACATTGGCGTAGTACAGGAATGCTACGTGATACAGCCATTGTCTAGTTATTTCAACCCTTGTCTACTATTAGTTACCCATGCTAGCTAGTCCATCCTGCGCCTATTATTGAATGCTTTGACTACAGATGCGATTTGTCCAAAGAACCACATTTGTGCGTTCTTGTCAGGTATCAAAATAAACTTGTCGTGGTCCTTGCCCGATTTATGAGAGAATCGGATACCAGTGTCTTCAGTGGTGATACCTTGTACCATCGTCAGAGGCAGATCCCATTCGAGCCGCAGCCTCTTGGGCCAGAACGAGAGCACCCGTGCGGTCGTCAACAAGACAACGTTGTCGGTCCCTACATTGTCTATTTAGACATTCTCATGGCCCACAGCACATGATCGATTCGACGCTTACCAACGTGAGCGACGTAGCATTCATTCCTGTACGCGCCTTGCTCCAGGTCTCTCATCCAATACTGGCCGAGCGCCTCGCGGGTCGAAAATGGCTAGCAATTCATTCACGACTTTCAACGTCAAATCCAGAAGAGATGGTGTCATCACACATACCACTAACACTCCATCCGGAGGGACGTGCCTTGGCTAGAATAAATTAAACGAGGATCAAAACCCTGCACTGACGTCTCGTTCAATCGCAGCCAGTGACTCACCGGACGAACGCGGTCTCTCTCTGGCTTATCAAAGACAGTCGTGGTGTTCCTTATTCCTGACGGGGCCGTCAACGATCGACGACGACAGTAAAAAGGGTTGTAACTAGTTACCTTCGGAGACGTTGGACGCGAGGTCGAACACCCCAACCGCAGGTTTGGTCAGAGCACTAGTAATCACGCATAATTTTAGTTGTCGAGGTACCTAGAGCGGCAAGCATGCTGTACACACCCAACCAAGCCCTTGCCTATGCCTTTGAAAAATCCGATGGCACCTTCTGTCTCTGCTCCCTGAATGGGCTTCGTCTAACACACTTGATCAGAAGTCACGCTAATGAATTCGTCTGTTCTGCATACCACGATGCCCTCCACTGCACTGACAACGCTAGTCGCGAGCGCTTCACTGCCTGCAGCCACACCATAACTAACAACGCATGTGAATGCGAAGCAAGACAAGGGGGAAGGATTACTTCTTACATTGCATGACGAGGTCGATTGCGACGCTGTGACAGCCTGCGTTGCGCCTGATATTCCTCGTCGAACGTCGCAGCGGATAAGCCTGGAATGTATTAGAAATAGTCCTCGAACGGAAGCGAATCGACCGACCTTTCCCCAAACTACTTGTAAACTTGGTAACACTGTCCGAGAGACCAAACACCGTCTTCTTGACAAAACTAGCAGCGCCCTGGACTTTGGATCAGAACTGCCATGGTGAACCGGGAAGACAGTCAACAACCTTTGCAATCCCGATACCTAGCTCCTTGTTTCCGTGCATGACAACGCCATGATATGGTGCATAAAAGATGTCTGCTACCCCAGAGCTCACGTTGGTGAAGAGGCCCACTGGATTCCCTATGAAATCAGCGGAACCGAGAATGCGGTACAGTTGTCGCAAGACATCTTGACGATAGTGGTACGTGATACGACTTTGCAATTCAGGCACTGTCAACCGCATATCTGTGATGGCGAGAGCGTTAAGCTCAAGGGGTGCATCGTTGACATTCCCGAGTGTCATGGTGAGCGCGTTGACAACTACCGCCAGGGGGTTCCGAATGCTCAACCTTTGTCGACATGAAAAGATTGGACAACAGCGTGAAACAACAACAACTTACTTCTCTTCACTGCTAACCCTTTCGGTTCGCATAAAAGATAAAGTCAACTGAATGGGTTGCAATTGGAGCACTTCAAAATAGATATTTTGTCCGGGAGGGGTAGGTTGTGGATCAGGAATTGTCTCCGGATGCTGTATGAGGGCACTGTGTGACAGATGTCGATGACCCATGATCCGACTTTCATGTCATGAACTTACTCTTCTACGTTTTCTTCCCATGAAGCGCCTTTGATTTGTGTAAGATCATAGATCGCGAAAAGAAAATCTTCATCGGCTTCAATTATCAGGGCCTGCAACAGAATCGAACAGTATTTGACGAAGAGGACACCATGCTCTACAAAGTCCATTAGATAAAAAGGAAGAAAAAAGTCATATATTCCGCACCTTGATCCTTGAGCCAAACGACAGAGGCTTGTATCGTCGGAGGAACGGCAGCAGTTCCACTGGCCTCTTTCGAGACAGGGCTTGGTTGGAGAAGGACAGGATACAATGCATCGTGGAGTTGGTTGTCGATCTGGAGAGATCCACAGCATAGAGTGATTGCTTGCGAGACTGGGGAATTGTTGTACTCGAAACGCAAGGACTCTATCGAGGCGTATACCACCTCAGTCATCTTGCGATTGACCAGGGATATTCCAATGCCTGCAAGGTCGATCTCTACCCTCAGAGTAGGTGCGACATCCTCTGAAACTGCCTCGAAGCCCTCGACACTTCCTAGGGTGTCAGATCGGGATAGAGAACCGATAGTCCGGCGTTTGGGCTTGTAAAGACTACGCTCGGCAACATAGGGAGTGATCCGCAATATTTGTTTCTGGCGGTCTGCTCGTACATCCAGCGATAGGGCGCGTGCTCGCTGTCCATCCTGAAATGCTACTCAGCAAAAAGAAGAAAAAATCCAGTTGGGACGAACATGGAATTTAAATGGAACGAGAACACCGATTTCCATGATGTCGACCACACGACGCGTATTCTTGACCATCAACATGAGCTTTTTCTCTCTCGCAGCAGGCTGATCCCAAGCATACGGCGTGACTGAGTGCGGCGGGAGCTTGTATCGTGGGATGGTCGATTTTGTGGCTTCTACTTCATTCCGACCCGAGTCCTAAACATGGTTGTTAAATAGCGGGGGGGAAAATATTCAAAACGAATTACCCATTGGCAAACAAAAACAGTAAAATCGCTGTCATTTTCTAGTTCAAAGGGCCATCCATCCGATTCTGAGAAGGCGACAAAGATGGTGGACCCATCGATGTTTATGTCCGCAGTGACAACGTCCACCTGGTTAACGTCCAATGCTCTGGGCACACGGAGGTGAACCTTTCCGATGTCGTGGACGTTGATGGGAGGTGACCTAATGACTTTGGATCAATCATAGTATTCTTTACTGTTCTTATCCACATACCATCGCGCGTTGAGGCCAGTGTACGCAATTGTGAGAAGCTGTTCTTCCCCAGCTTTCAAAATCTGTAGTGGGACACGTTCTCCTGTATCCAATACGGCTCGACCGCGCAGCAACCCCTTGTATTCACGGAATTGGATGGGGCAGGCGAGGTCGTTCCTCAGGATAAACCTCGGAGAGATTGTAATCACTTTTGTAAGTTTGTATTTGCCCAGTCCCTCTGTCCACGATAATCCAAAATGATATTCTTCGTTCTTTTGTGTCGCCGATGGGATTACCATTTCGGCATCAGCTGCTGGAGCCTCAAGGCCGAATACCTTGGAACCGCAAGGAGAATATCATTATTTATAGGAACTCAAGCAGAATAAAAGGCACCATACATTCGACCAACCCGACTCCCCAACCTTGAATACAAATGCGTGAGCGTTGTCATTGGGATGAGATAGTACTACGCTGGCTATCAGTGTGCTAGTCCGGAGGAAAGCGACAGGACTTACAGAATGGCGCGGGGGTAGCAAGAACGTCTTATGACATAGATGATTAACTGACATAATGATATTATGAGACTTCCTTACCTGGTCGGTTATCACCGGCAACGTCCAGGGGGGGAGAAACGCGACTAGATCGGACTGTCTTCACACCGAAAGGCATCCCCGACTTATTCACGATAAGGTATGGACAATAGATCTGGACTTTGAACGCTCTGCCGGAGTCAGGATATCGACTTGACGTAAAAGCGTTGGTGAGATTATGACGACGTATAAGATACCGAAACCACAAACATATAATTGAGACTCAAACGAAGTTTGCGATTGCTTTGGTCGCGAAGTGAGAGCCGTGATTCGATATCAAAGTCAGAGTGACCGTCTGTATTGATGATGGCGAAGTCGCTTGGTCCGAAGACTGCAGGACTGTTAGTTCTGCGCTAACAGGAAACCATCGTATTCACCTGTATCTTGCACCTCCACATTCAATAGAACCAAATGATCTAGTTCCACAGAGTGTACTGGCATTACGCCGCCCTTCCGCAGATAGCTCTTCCAATTTTGATCAGCGTTTTTGTCATAGATGCGGTACTGGAGATTGTAGGGCAATAAGTTCTCCAACTCGATCGGAGCACGAAGTTTGAGTCTGATTTTAGGAGACTTCCTGAAAGGGCTGTTAGTGGATGCTAAGAAAATACGACACTAAACTTACCGTAAAGCAGGATCGTTGGAGTCGGTTTCTACACACGCCTGGAAACGGAAGGGTGCCTCCCGTGAATCGTTGTGAGGACAGCTGACGGAGAGAGATCCTTTGCTAACTAGGTCTTCGAATCGCAGTGAAGCACACCAGCGATAGCCGAAACCCTCTGCAATTATATTTAGCAGATATAAGTATGTGTCGCAAGTATCGTGCTTACGATCTGGCTGGAGCTTGACTCTATTCTGTGTGACAGCTTCGATAGGCAGTGCATAGTCTTGACCGGGAGCTTCACGGCCGTGAGTACGACATGCGAAAAGTACTGGCCAATGACTGACCAATCTTTTCCAAGGAATATACTGGATGTCCCGTGTGGTCCACCAACATGAGTTCCAACGGGTAGAATGTGAGATTCTGCACCAGGTAAGTCGAGCGCAGAGTCACTATTTTGACATTGTCTTCCACAGTGACGGCGCAAAGCAGACGATCAGCAAATTTCTCTGTCCGGGGGCGCAGGGAAAAGGTGAATTCTCCTTCCCTGTCGACCGGGATGCCTCGAACAGCGTCCCAAGGTTTCCCAACTATTTGAATCCCGATATTGTGTTTTTCAGACGCAGCACCGTGCTAAACATTCGTTAGGGGACTGCTGAAAAATGCATGGCTGTAACCTACTTCGCGCGTTTTCTTCCAGTCATCAAACCGCCAGTCTATGATCTGATCCTGAGTTACTTTGACCGTATTGTTCTCCTGCACCCCACTACCAGTATCGCTATCCGACCAAACGAAAAGAGGGGATCCCGTGCGATTCCGAATTCGATATGGGGCGTAGCTCCCGCGGTCCTTTTGCAAAACCAGTTCTTTCTCTCGCCCCAACATGTTGATAGAAGTTATTGCAAGCTCGGCGAATGTGGTGCTGAGATTAAGATCCAAGCGATCACGAGCGGCCAATGAAACCTTGAGAGCGCTTAGTGCATTGTCCTTGTTCAGCTGTTAGAACCACTATCAGTGCAAACTGTCCAAGTAGTCAATTGACTAGAATTACCAACAGTGAAAACTTCCAAGGGTCAATCACTGCAGAAAGAGGTTCAGCTGGTTGATAAACTCAAGATAAAAGAATCGTACAAGGTTCCCAATGCGAATTCGTGAGATTCCAATAATTGATCTGCGTCTCTAGCATGGCTGACGCTTGGAGCTGAATAACTCATATCAGTCTCACGAGCTTGATCCTACCATGAAAGGCTCACCGCAGATGACCAATCATTGGCCATCAAGATGAAGGGCTTCACGTTGAATTGGAGCATAGGTTGTTCGTGCAAGTCTCCAATCAAGATCAGTCTAAAGCCATCAACAGTCCCTTTCATCTGTGAGGCCATCGTTATGCATTCTTCACATGAGCGTGCTCCTGAGTTCATACCTGTTCCTTTGACATAACAATCTGTGCGTTCGAAAGTGTTTGCCGTGTAGCCCTCGTGGACGAGGCGGATCGTGCAGCCCCAGTTTGTGCGTTTGAGGGCGGTTTTCCGTCGCTCACAGTATCCCCGAGCGACTTAGCATACAGCTCGATGGCCTTGGTAGCGATCGTAGTGATGAGCATTATGTCACGGTATGATGCCCGGAAAACTACTTCCGTAGACGAACTTTCGATTGATACGTGTTCTCGCTGAGAGGCCCGATTGTCGAGGGAGAATGACAGGTTAACATCATCCAAAAAGCGCACGGTATCCGATTCTGCCCCCATCCGCATCAACGACATCCCAAGCTGGTTGACGCTGAGCGCCATGATACCCTATATTTAGTCAGTATCCACCCTTGATCGTTCATAACCACGCTGACCTGCTGTGACATTAAGATCTGATTAATACGAAGCCTGATAGCTTGCGAGCTGGGCTCGGTGTCGTCCTCGAGTATACTGATCGAAACATCGTGAAGCTCAAGGCGTAGGTCGGTGGTAGAGGGCGTCGAGGGCTCCTTTCTGGTTTCTCTTTCGCCAGAGGCAGAGGGACCTCGGGGGCCACTGGTGAAGAAGGCGAGAAGTGAGAATATGGGTTCCACCGAGAAAATGATGCGAGGGGCATCGATTGTCATGATTACAAGAGCAGAGGCACCAGATGAACTATAGAGCACCATGAACTGGTTCCTTTGATGATCTGCAGCGGGGATGATCTCCCTGAATTTGGATCCGCCAGGCCGAGTGTTGTTCATTGTGAAAGATCGCAAGATCAACTGGGTCTCTGAAGCCCCATCAGACATTGATTTGGAACGAAGACTGACGTCATTCAAAGCAAACCGTACAATCCCATGGTCCTTGAGATTTGCCTCGGTGCTTGCCTCTTCGTCATACAAGTGCAGTCTGACAGCAGCTATAGATGCGACCAAATCAACAGTAGTCCAGGGTCGACTATCATCGGAAGTGGATGGAACGCGGATCTCGGGTTCTAGGTTGACAAGAACCATTGGAACCTGCGGAGCAGCAATATTCTCGAGACTCGGGACAGAAGTTACAGTGGGACCAGCCCGAGAGCTGCCTGTAGAGGCACCGGTGAACACTCGCGGTATTGATTGAGATAGTCCGACGAGAATCTCGTATTGGATTTGAGTAAGATACAGCTTTATATCAGATATTCTGATAGCCATCTATTATCACCAGTGAGCAGGATTCACCCTACAAGTTTTGAGGCTTACCCGAGTGTCCGGGATCTCATCATCTTGAAGGCGATCGATGTTTGTACGTTGGTAGATGTCTCCAACAATGCCGATGTCATCGACGATTTTCAGCGTGGACGGCTTGCCATCGTAATATAGCTCCGACACGAGCTGTAGGCCATTGAGACTCGCAGAAATTCTACTGATGTCCTCGTTGAAGGAGTTGCTCGCAAAGACCTCACCGAGGCGCATCGTCACAATATCAGGAAGGCGGGTAGGATCAGAGGGGAAGACGACGATAGGAGTCTTCACGGAGACCTCAAATTGCATGCGTTCGATTTCAGAGGCTTTTTGTACGGCGGCGTCGCGAGCTGCATCGTACAGGATCTTGAGCTTCGCGAGCTTTGTTACGAACAGATATATGTCGTGAAAGGGCTGCTCAAGGAAATGAACTTTGAGCGAGCCCGCAGCCAAATGCACAGCAGATTTGATGCCGGTGTAGCCTTCATCCTCTGGATCATACGTCTCGTACCCGAACTCGGCAAAGTTGCTGCCTTCAATGGACAGAATTTGCTTGAACTCGTCTCGACAAACATCCACGGAGCGATCGTCACTCAGGGCTAGGCTCCCCAGACGCCCCGTGACGCGCATAGTATTTGACCTCAAAACAATGAGAACGGAAGCCGTCGACAGTGACAGAGTCGCCAAGCTAGCGAGGTTGTTGATCAATACAACTGTCCATTGTGGTAAGCAGGGGCCTTGTAACTCCATCAATCATTGCTCACCTTGGATGCTGTCTAGCTTCATCGCAATTCGCGTAGTACTGGTGGGTTGGGGCTGCATCTCGGCAACGTCTACGCGTTCCGAGGTCTGGACTGTCGTCGAAGATCCTTGTGGAACAAACGTCGTCATGAGGAAATCATAGAGGGAAATAACAGGCTCTGGTGCAGCATTGAAAATGAATGTTGATAGTCGGACGTCGATATTCTGTTCAATACTGTCGTAGACCGTGGAAAACTCAGGAGAGTTTCTCTGGACGCGTAGATACGAGACTGATAGAAGGTCCTTGTCACCAACGCTGTCTGCGTAGTCTGATGAAATGAGTCGGATCGGATCGTTGTCGGCCTGCACGATATTCATTGTCAAAGACCTTCACAAACCGTCAGCTACAACTTAGGTTAATTAGGTTCAAACTCACCTGAGGTTGACATCGACAGTTAGATTATATTTAAGGAGGACACAGCCAAGACGAAAGTGTTGAAGGGTGACATCACCAAGCGAGCTTTCGCTCCCATCTGCGTTTGATCGTGAGATCGACGCACGTAAGTCATCGACAGCGAAGTCAAGTTCGAACATGTGCTGCCGAAGTTCCGGATTCTGCTACAGGTGTTAGTGAATATCGGGTAACAATATAGAGATTTTACCTGCGAGATTCCGTCACTGGCTTCAAAGAATACATCGTCGCGCGTACCAGAGGCACGTTCATTTTCGGATTGGTGATCATCCACGTTGTATTCCAATCCTGTGGCTGAGAACAATCCCCTGGACAAAGGCAAAGGCATAGATTCTGTGTCGATGTAGGGTGGGGATGGCTTTTGTTTAGACCTCTTCTCGGATTCATCGCCAAATTGCGGAATCGTAACGTCAATTAGCCGCATGAGTGTCTTATACTTCGCGTCGGACACGTTGACATGTAGACTGGGCAACTTCCCAGAAACCTTGAATTGCGCAAGGTTTAGAACGCTTGGAACAATCGAGTTTTGAACTTGGAGTTCAATGTTGGTGCGCTCCAGAAGATGAAGGTGATCGCCACTCTTCGGTGTCAGTGCGTCGCGACACGCCTGCAAGTTAGTGCCAATGATGAACTGTGGGCCGATGAGCACGGAAACGAGTAATCCAAGGAGGCGGGTCACCTGCGCTGCTTCGAGCTTAAGTGTCATCTTGTCATACATCAGTGACTCTAAGCGCCTGTTGTAGTCTGCCTCGTCGTATTGTTGGTTCTTTTTGGCTTGCAGCTGGCGCATGGCATCTTTATCCGCGAGGTCGCTCTCCACGGCAATATGTCCTGCATCGATAATCAAATGACCACCGTCAAAGGAAGTAATGCTGGTGGAAGGTCAGATATCACAGAAGACGTGTTGATTGGAATGCATACTCCTCCGGAATGATGATAACAGGCGCATTCATGTCCACTTGCAAGTCGATCGTCTTGTGAGATTGCAATGCGTGTTCCAGGCCAGCCTGTGTCTCCTTTCGCAAACCCTCCAGAGTCCGACTAGCAACGTTCTGGAATACAGTCAGCCCGCTAGAGAGGTAAAAGGTTCATTTGCTCACGAGCAATGCTTCCACTGACTCCAATTGGCTTTCGGGTGGTCTCAAGAACTTCATAATGGCCTCAACGTACCCTCGGTGATAGATGATCTCCATGTGGCGCATGCGAGCTGTAAGGGCGGTGTCTGCCCGCTGATCGAGTGGAATGCTCTCAAGTTTGAGGTAAAAGAAAGGTTCCTCAAACTCCGCACGCTTTCCTGACTTGGCTATGGGATTCTTGACCTGGACAATCTGAGGATGGAGGGTATCTTTGGTGGTTCCATCGAATACACTCAACCCTCCAAGAGAGACTGATGCTTCGAAATTGTCCGGTCTCTGAAGGAAGTCAGCACAAAATGATTCAAAGACCGTAGATATAACATCCGAGACTGATCCTCTCGGATGACTTTTCAACGCAAAAGACCCCTTTCTTAGCTCAGCTGCAACCCGCAGTTTGACTGCATCCCGTGGTGTTTCGAAGGAAGCTGCAATAGCCGATTTTTCGTCGTAGTCAAGAATGTCATACAGTTCCCTTCGTTGCTCCTCGGTCATGGGACCGCCGAAAGCTACATCCTCATTTGGAACAGTGGAATTCGTAGGGCCCCACAGCCAGGATGTCCAGCTGCTTGCTTGCTGTTGCTGAGCGCGCTCTTCCTCTAGTTTTTTTCGTTGTGCAATATCTTTCCGCAAACGAGACCGCGCGATGGACCTGTAGAAGCGGATGTCTTCATATGAGAGCTTGCGCTCCAAGGCTGCAATTGAGGCAGCCTCCTGTGTCACGAATCGATAAGAAAGATATTGCCTCATTGGAGGATTCACGCACCTGTTCTCGGAGAGTTTTCATGATTTTCTTTTCAAATAGTTCGATGTATCGGTTTCGGTCATCACGACGCTCCGCGAAGTGGGTCCATGTCCATGTGCGCCGTCGCTCGTGGACACCATTCAAGATAGCTGAACCAGCAAATCGCAGACGAGCTCTTGCAGGGTTTCTCGCAAATTCTTCGTCGCTTGGTCGGAATTTGCGATACTAAATGCTTGAGTCAGCTGCGGTGTGGCACCGACATGTAAACTTACTTGACGCTGACGAAGATAAAAGTGGTACATGTCAACAAGAGATATGACATCGCGATATTGGTTGTCATCCAGAGCTACGCCTATTTCCTCGAAACGAAGGCGCACATCAAACTGAGGTGTCTTGTCGTCTACCTTGTGATTTACGACAACCTTCAGGAACTTGGTAAGCCCTCGCTCTATGATGACAACGCATTACTTACCCGGCCGTCCCCTGACACAGGACTGAGGATAAATTGATGAGGAACACCTTGGTCATCACTGGAGATCTGCCAAAACGTTAGCCACGCTGTAGTTGAAATTGTGCGTAACAGCAGACCATATCCATAAACTTCTTTTTGGCTTCGTATGGCGGGAAGCCGGCCATGGAAGGAGAATCTGTATCGAAGTATATGGCTAGTGATAGCAGATTCGACAGCTATCGTCTTGTGAGCGGCGGTATGAAGCTCGTATGGTACTACCTACTTTATGAATTGCACCTGCGGTGCTTTCGATGAATGCTGGCTCCCAGCTTTCGTTGACTGACTGGATGGAAAACCCCGCAAGTGTGATTCCAGCCGCAAATGGATGCTATGAAAGAAATTTGTAGGTCAAGAAGAGTTGAGCCGAACGAGCGTGCTCACGCCAGGGACGCTCAGCTTGTCTTCATATCTGACGTGAATGTTCTTGACCGTCACTTGCACATTATTGATTATTTTAGCGGTCAAAGATGCCCAGAGGCCTTGAGACTGAGGGGAAGCATCTGCTGAACCAAACTATACGTTCGAAGAACTAAGTGACGAGCTGCAAAGCTGCGCACCAGAGGAGACCTCAGCCTGCCCACGCATATGCAACAAATCAGCACTCTCAAGGCGTTCTTGCTTGGCGGCCTGAGCCCTCTGTTCTTCTTCTTCGAGATTGATGTTATCCTGCGGTGAAGGCACTACAAGGAGGTAGACGTCTTCAATGAGTATTTCTACCGGCTGATTACCCAAGTTCATCCAGTGGAGGGACAATGTGAATGTCCCGAGATATCCTGTAGACAGGATTAACGAGTTGTCAGGGAGCAAGTTGTGAGCCGACCTTCGAGAACGTCGACTGGGAGCCTGAACTTGTCGAGGGCGCCTCTTTTGAGACGAAGATTCTTCAACGTCAGCTGACCTAGAGATGAATGGATGTTTGCAGGAGTGGATAAGGTAATGAGAGAGTAGATTGACCTTGTGCTATTCCGTAATTGACCTGATTCATATCGAGGTTCTCAACATATGGGGCGAGAATCCTGTTGAACAGCTACGCGACCCGATCTTGAACTGAGATCCGGGGATGGTATTGAGAGAGATACGCACGACGTTCAAAATCTCTTTCCCTGGGTCCAACCACCACCGTGACATTGTGGCGAGAGGGTTGTGTTGGAGTGTCGCGTCACACGGTACTTAGGCGAATAGGGCATTGACAAACACGGAAAGGCGGAGCGTCGTCATCATCACGTGACCTCCAATCTACTTCCGTACTAAAGGCCCCTGAGCTGTCCGACATATAATAAACAGTGTAGTCCCATTGGCAGCACCGTCCAACACTGAATACTAATGAATTGTGTCCTGACATCTCGCTGACAGGTTACCAATCCATTCGCATCTGATATGTCTGCTTCTTCTGCTTCGATGCAGGGGTGTTCCGTAAGTCCCTGCTCCTTCGGGTTGGGGCAATGATGACGAACTTTTGGAGAGGAGGTATTACTGGGATAGTAAAAATCCAGAAGGTGTCAACCTCCCAACCTTTCTGGAAGACGTATACGGCCTCATGGGAGTTCAATCCATTTGGACTCAAGCTCGACTCTAGAAAGAAGACATATTACGTTTGGAACGGCGTCGCAGATTCATCTTGCCAAATTGTACCAGAGACGCTAGATGAAAGTAGGAACATCACTGAAAATACCGGATGTGGTGTAGATTACTTGAAGGAATTGGAAATGAGGTTGCGCCAAAGGACGGTGAAAGCAGGATGTATGGCCCTATCGCGTCTGTCAGGATGGTGTGTTTACAGCCAAGACTCTTGACCAGTTTAGCACTTTGCGACACTAATTGAGAAGCTTGAACAATCCGATGCACTCGTCCTCAGACTCCTCACTAAACTTGAAGGGCGGCGGGGTGGGCGACAGCTTCACTTTGGTGCGTGAGTAGACAGTCCGATACATAGTATACAACCAGTGCAACGCGTTGATCGCGTCCTTTCTTGCGCACTCCACGATAGCACGCACCGCATCTTGATGGGCGCCGCATATATGTATTCATCGTCGAAACCTATCAGATTGAACATGAGCATGTCAAAACGACAAAGGTTCGTTACCCGACTTACGGTCACCCCCCACCGACACGTGGTCGTGCAACACCGCTCAGCACACGCAGATAGATGGAAAGACAGGCTGTCCGCCCGCCTTGTGCTTGGTATGCTTCTTCCATTCCATCCTCGTCTTCGCGCCGCCCTAAGCACAGATCCACATCTCGCACCCCTCAGGCACGAATAAATCGCGGTCAAGACCTCGTCGAGTCTGCTCAGGTGCATTGAGTCGAGGTCCGTGATCGCCCTGGCTGTCCTCGTTGACATAGAGGAGCGCATACTTGGTCAGGGCAGCGGATTACGTGCGGACGGCTCGTCGAGGTGTAGCGGGCGGGACATCTGAGGAGGGTAGTTTATAATTGGCGACGCTGTAGGAAATATTAATCAAGGTTTGCTACAATGGCGTGAATCCGCTGGCAGAGAATATTAGGCCTTGGCGAGCTTGAGCTGGGTCTAAACTCATGATTGGCGTCACATGTCACGCGTGATAACTGGATGAGACTCTTTTCGCTAACATTTTTGAGAGATGACTTCAACACATCGCGTCTGTATGAGCGAGCGGAACTTGCCAGTGCCACCCGAACTGGAGCGTCTCTCCACGTTTATTGATTCTCATACAGAATGTATAGCAGGCTCTAGCAAGGATCTTCGTTCCATCGCTCTTTGTGCAACCAAGCACATATTCGACTGGGGTGAGATTGACTTTTTCGAACGTTCTTGCAAAATTGTTGAAAGCTTTGACCAGCACTTGAGACAGAGAGATCTTCGAAACCCCATCTAGGTACATTATTGGCCACGCTCACTCAATCAGCTCCGCCACAGACGAGGTCGCTGACACGGAAGAACTCCACACGAAAGCGCGATTCTAGCCCACCTCAAAAACCTCGAAGACAGATTGACGTCCGGGAAACACCGCTTCCGTCCCTCTTGATCGAGGGCATGAACACCGATCAGATTTGGCAACAATTGGACTTAAGAGCGGCGCGCATATGTGCAAACTTGCGGGTTCTGCAGGGCGACGACGACGACGACAGACATGGGAATTTGGAAGGTGAAGACAGTGATGATGACGAAAGCGAGGATGACGACGAGGATGAGGGTGAGGATGAGGGTGAGGGTGAGAGTGAGGATGAGGACGAGGACGAGGATGAGCAGATGGATATTGATGATGAGAATCTCTGGGAGGAGCTTAGTGATGGAGAAGAGGATGAAGGTTCAGCAACCGATGGTGTCGCTGATCTTCAGGAAGATACTTCCGAAGACGAGGAAGATGATGGGCCTCCGACCTCAATGTTAGACGTCATTCACAGCCAACAAAAACAAAACACCTCAAAGTCACATTCTCAGGGATCCTTAGACCTTGACGATGGATTTTTCAATCTCGCGTCCTTCAATGCAGAAACGAACGAAGCAGAACGAATGGAGGTAACCAAAAGAAAACTAAATTTCGTCACGGACGGAGATTCTACAGAAGAATCCGATATAGACATTTTTAACTCAGTGGATGACTCAACGATTGAAGGAATGGATGATAGTCTTGGTGAGTGGGCACACATATTGGTGGTCGTTCTTATCTATAGCAGCAATGACAGACATTTTTTACGCCGACTTTTTCGAACCGCCGCGGGGAACGCAAAACAAAAGCGTCAGGTCGTCAAAAGTTCGGTTCCATGAACGAGTATCCATAAAGAAGATAAAGGCAGTGGGGAAGGGTCTACCACTCTCCTTCGTAGACGACGAGGACAGTGACGAGGAAGACGGCGACGATTTTGACGACGACAGTAGTAGTTGACACTCGCTCATGTGACTGAATGTCACGTGATAGTATAATCGAGCCACGCCGCAGCTTCTTTCATTCCAACCATTCTTGTCTGTCCAGCATGTGGAAGCGCAACAAAGACAAGTCGCTCATCCCGCCCGTTCAATCAGACCTTGCGCCACCTAGTAGTGCGTCTCGCGGTTCATCGCGCAGCACCTCATCTCTTCCAAGTTACCGTTCCAACGCCAGCACGTACATACCCAGCAGGGATGGGATAGATCCGTACAATACAGGGGAAAGGTCAAAATCCCAGGGTGGATTCGATGATTATGAGTCGTCTGTCAAACCAAGCCCCAGCGATGCTCAGGCCCAGCTGGATCGGGCCCGTGGGGAGCTGTTCGCTGGATACAATCCGGAAAAGGCAGGATCTGGCCGCTTCTTCGATGGCCCTGGGATTGGAAAAGAGCCTGCTCCTGGGGAGGAGAATGATGAGGATGTGGAGGGTATTAAACAACAGACGAAGTTCCTCAAACAGGACAGCGTCAATTCTACTAGAAACGCGCTTCGGATGGCTCGCGAGGCTGAAGAAACCGCTAGAGGGACTTTGGGTCGTCTCGGAGACCAATCTGGTTGGCTCAATTTTATTTGATTGCAACTTTGTTCATGACGACTTCTTTCCTTAGAGAAATTGGCCAACACTGAGCGCCACCTCGACGTGTCCAAGACGCATACATCGCGGGCAGAGGATCAAATTGATGAGCTCAAGAAGCTCAATAGATCGATTTTCCGTCCAGCAATAACGTTTAACAAGGATGCCAAACGCGCCGCTCAGGCGGCCAAAATACAGGACCGCTATGAGGATGAAAGGCGTGAACGAGAGAAGGCAATGATGGACGTCCGAGACACTCAGAATCGTCTTGGTCAGGCTGCTACCTACAGGCAGCAAGGCGAGGACGATGATATAACCGCTCCAGGTGGGTTTGGCCGCTCCAACATCCGAACTGCGGAACAGCTTGCAGCAAGGAAGGACCAACGGAAGCGCTACCAGTTCGAGGCGGGAGGCTCAGATGACGAACTTGAGGACGAATTGGATGATAATCTCGACGAGATCTCCCAAGTCACAAAGAGTCTGAAAGCTTTGGGTACAGCCATGGGACAAGAACTTGACGTACAAAACAAACGTCTTGATGTCATCTCGGATAAAGCTATGAATGTCGACAATGGCGTCTTCAGACAGACCGAGAGGGTAAGATTGTGCTCACATCTTTGGCTTAGTCTGACTACAACACTTCTTCTAGCTCAAAAGGATCAAGTAGTCTTTCGTTGTGCGTTCTTTGCCACGGAGTTGGCGGAAGCAACAATTTTCATCAAGGATTGACAAGCCTGCGCTAGATACCTTTTACCCAACTGTAGTGGATTCACCGATCGTCTTTACACGTATGTGATAATGTTACTGATTTTATGCAGCGGCACCGTAATCGGTCGCTCGAGGGCCAACAGCCTTTATCAACACAGATCTCTATTGAGGAACACAAGGAGTGAGATACTGTAACAGCAATCTGCATATATTTGCTGCATACATCTGACTCTGATCGTATACGACACAGACTGCCGCGAACCAAACTGATTTTTAGTTTATTGCGTGTACTACAGGTCACAAGATAGCTTTGCTGTGATGACACAGCCACACATATGAACTCACCCCTGGCAGTGTGAAAAACGGATCCTTCTGATTCCAGGCAGACACTACATACCCTTCCCAGCGTAAAAGCCGCCCCCAAGCCGCCCCGTCGCCTCTTCAGACTAGGCTGAAACATTTGATACCCACGGCCACATTCTGTGACCATACCATGCGCTCGTTTTATTCACTATCGCTCGTTCTCAGCGTTTTCCTACTCTCCTTCTCGTGTTGTCAAGCTCAGCGCTGGCACAGGCGTGAGCAACCTCCCGCTCGACATAGACGCGCAGATAACCTGTACGGCTTGTTCGATGCAAAAAACAAAAGAGAAACAAATGTTGTTTTTACATACTTTGCTGACGGATTGTGAGTTCGTATCACCGCTTCCCTTGCCACGAAACACCTGATTGTCCTTCAGAGGTGCATGTGGCGCTACGAATGGACCCAATGACATGGTACGTCTCTTGGTTTGCCATCCCTACATGCTCCATCGCTCATTTGACGCGTTCAGATTGTTGCATTGAACTCTGCTGTAAGCGTTGGTTTACTGTTTATTTCGTGGTTCTTATCGGAACAGGATTGGGATGGTGGCGCTCATTGCTTTGAGACGATCACTGTCACTGTCAACGGGAAATCGACACAGGCGCAGATATCGGACCTGGTAAGTACTCGGTAACCCTTCTAGGCGAGCACAACTCATTCGTGTCTCCTGTCTCCAGTGTTCTACCTGTTCACCCGGTGGCCTAGACTTTAGCCAAGGCCTTTTTGAGTATTTTGCACCGACTGGGCAGGGAGTACTTCAAGGGTCCTGGACCTACGGCAATGGCATCGTTACCTCAAGCTCAACGCCTCCGCCGTCGACTACTAGTCAGACACCTACTCCGACCACAACCGGGACCTCTACAACTTCTTCAGCGTCTTCGGTTGTCTCATCCATATCCACATCCACATCTTCGACATCAACCCCAACCCCAACCGTTGTTCCTACATCCCAGAATCCACAAATCATTGCAGAAGCCAATCTCGCTTTAGTAGAGCTTGGTGGATTGCTCGAAGCTTTGTTTAACCTTTCCGGTTGATGGTGTTTTGAATATTCACTGTAGCACTGCGGGTGATTCGTGTTGGGACCTTTTGTGTTACTATTTCCGTGGCGTAAATATAAAGATTCACTCTGCTTAATCGTATGCAATGGCCGCCTGAACAATATGCAAAAACCCGATTCTGTCTTTCTCATCTGGGTCCCCCTTCCGGCCCTTCCATAGGTAGTAAAGTCCTTTGATACTATCCGTGAGTGCTTTATCTTCCGCCTCGTCAGGAGGATACGAATGAAAGCTGGGTAGAGAGACACCATTAGCCTTGACTGCAACGGGGGAAGTGATTGATGCATTGGTATATCCGTTGAGCAATAAGGGTGTGGCCAGCTCAGAATCTGCCGCGGTTTGTGCTGATAGAGGGTTGAGGCTGTATGCTGAAGGCGCTCGACCGAAAGATGGGTCATCAAAATCTGGAGAATATGTATCCTTTCGAGGAGATATTGAGCCGAGAAGGTGCGCAAGCATGTTCGGGGACGGGGGCCCTAGTTCAGAAGTGAGAGTGTGGGAATGGATGGCATTCACTGGGACGTCGATGATCTGACCGTGTTGTAGTGGGAGCGACGGAGCATATTCATCGCCATTGGGATATGCGGGTCGGAATTTGCGGTTAATCGGTAAAGGGGAAGGGACCGTGGAATCAGCGGAACCTGGAGAAGCGGAGGCGTTAGCTGGGAAGTTGAGCAGGAGGAGATAGTGTGGAGATAGACACCTTGCACGGAACTATACTGTGCCCAATACGCGTCTTCTGAATCGGTGGCATCCAAATTCGACGCAGGTGATGGAGACAAAGGAGAGGGCAGATCATCGTCGGTCGACCCGTAGGCGTCCCAATAGGAGTCATCGTCGAGATTGTGGCTACGATCGGCTTCAGCAACGCGATCCAGGGATGAATGTTGCAGAGGACCTGCCGCAGACGCAGAGGTGCTGGCAAGGGACTCTTGTGGGGTTGAGAAAGAAGGATGCGGGAAAGGCATCATTCGGAGGTCGTGATACTTCCAACCGTCCATGGCATCCCAATGAAAGAGCATGCGCAGGCCGTCGGCACTCGGGGATATCTGTACATGCGCAAAGATGGATTCGGGGTCTGAGGTGTAGCAAGTTGGGTAGCTTGTCTGGTCAACGATGGGATGCAGACGATCGAGGAGGTCGGTGACTTTGGCATTGTCAGGGGACGGCCAGCACAGGTAGTCGACAGGGGAAGAGGGGGAGATACGGAGGAAGTGATGTCGCTGCTGGAGAGGGACAGAGATGAGGTGGGGTGGTAATGGATCTGTAAAGGGAGAAATGTATTGAAGGACGATGTGGACGGTGTGGGGAGGGAGGGGATACATGATGGTCAAGAGAGGTGGATCAGCTAGTACTTGTAAGTGGGGCATGTGACCCCCCTGATCCGACACCCCCCTCGTCGTGACTTCATCAACTCTCACGAGCACAGTGCAACACACCGCTGGTCGACGTTCCCTTGCTCTTCCCCCTTTCCAGCCATGCGAGTCTACCTCTTCCTCGTCTCTCTCGCATTCGCACTTCTCTCTGCTGCACAGGTATTTCTCATTCTCCCTTTTATTACTTTTCTTGCTCACATCATTTCTTTTCCGTCTGCAGTCTTCGCAAGTGTCTCTTTCAATCACCCACACACCCGCATCCTAACTTCTCCCCAGTAATAGCACGCTCTCTTCCTCCATTACCCCCGCCCCGTCATCCTCCAGCAGTGTTTCCCAATCAGGGTCAGGCAACAACAACTCGAGCTCAACTATCAGCGGTAGCTCTGCTGGAAATTCAACCACTTCCTCAACCCGTACCTCCCCACTACCGACCGCTCCTTCCTCTGTCGCCGGCGGAAACGGCGATGGTCCTGGTGGTGGCGCGCCAAGTCCAGGATCATCTGCATCCGGTGGTATATATGGTCCACCAGATGGCTACGTCTCCGGCGTAGAGGCACTACGGTCAGCTGCGATGCTGGGGTTGGTTGGATTTGCGGTCGGGGGCGCTTTGGTCCTTGTTTGAGCTGGTTCATGTGCTTGGTCTTTGAGCATTGCATCCCGGGACTCCTAGAGGCTCTCCTCGTCATGGACTTTTTTGTTTCATTTGGACTGCTAGATTTGCAGACACTTTATGTCTACCTTGGCATCGTATTTACCCTGCCTCATCGAACCCTATAGTTTATACATTAGTGGACCTTCGCTTGCATACCCTAAAGCACAGCCCCTCGTAGAACCGTGACGATAAATATCGCTGTATTTGATCTCGATTTCGGAAATGCCAGTCCGAGCGGCGTGGACCTTTTCCCAAATCGTCCACCATCGCTCACTAGCACTGGTGGCTTATCGACATCATCGACTTGTCCACTTCCGCTCAATCGTTCACTTACCCATGTCCGAAGCTCAGCCAGCCGTAAAAAGACAAAGGATGGATTCAAAGGTTCGGTCGTACCTTTTCGTTCTTGTAGAACCTATTCAGTCACCTGCAGACAATAGGAACACACGACGGGACTTTTCATTGTGACGAGGCGTTAGCTGTTTTCCTCTTGCGCCTCACGGAGACTTTTCGTACCGCAGGTAATGATATAACAAGAGTATCTTCCTCATTCTGAGAAGCATGGCAGATGTAAAGCGCAGCAGAGACCCTGCCGTTCTAGATGCATGCAACATCGTTGTTGACGTCGGTGCCTTGTATGACGAAAGCAAGCAACGCTTCGATCACCATCAAAGAGGTTTTCAGGAAATATTTGGTCACGGGTTTACGACCAAGTTGTCATCTGCTGGTCTCATTTACAAGTACGTTGATGATCTGCACGCTGCACCCGCGTATCTGAGTCATCGAGCAGGCATTTTGGACAAGAGATAATCGCTGCTCAAATCGGCGTCGAGATCGATCATCCCAAGGTTCACGTTCTTTGGCTGAAACTATACAAGGTATGCTGGCATGCCGCCCTTCCGTGTCACGACTCATCTCCGCGACAGGAGTTTATCGAGGCTATAGATGCCATCGACAATGGCATATCACAGTATCCTTCCCAGGAACAACCAAGATACAGCAGTCAAACCGATTTATCGAGCAGAGTCAGATGGCTCAATCCTCCATGGAATGAACCAACGAGTCGCCAAATCGTTGACGTGCGTGGAAATGCGTGGTTTCGTACTCTTTCTCATCTGTTTGTCAGTCGTGCTTCGTCAACGCCTCGAGGCTCACTGGTGAAGAATTTCTTGGGAGACTGAGGTATTACGCAAACGCTTGGTTGCCTGCTCGAGACATAGTTGTTTCTGCTCTCTCCACACGGCTCAACGAAGATCCAAGTGGTAGAATCATACAGTTTCAATCCTTTGCCCCATGGAAGGTGGGCTTCTCGCGTCATGTGGTCAAGTTAATTTGGTTTCATGAACGATGCAGGAGCATCTTTTCGAACTTGAAACCGAGCAAGAAATTGCCGACGACAGTCTTCCCCTTTATGTCATTTACCCTGACGAAACTAATGGGAGCTGGCGCATTCAAGCAATCCCTGTTTCTCCCGATAGCTTTGTGTCCCGCAAAGCACTTCCAGAGGAATGGAGGGGCCTTCGCGACGACGATTTATCCAAGCAAACTGGAATTGACAATTGTATCTTTGTGCACGCTTCAGGCTTTATAGGAGGCAAGTCATCCTATTTGGTTTGTTTCTCTCGCATCTGATCTAGAAATGGTAGGGAATAAAACGCGGGAAGGCGCTCTTAGCCTCGCGAGACTTGCATTGAAATGTAACAGTTGCGGCCATGAATGATAATGTGGCGTGAATTGCCTTTGATTATGATGTTAACCGATGCGACATCCGTACCCTTCATCGATCATCCACGACACGCAGACTACGCGTGTTGCGATAGATCGCGTAGAGCCAACGAAAACGTGAAAGGGACTGATTCACAAGGCCTCCGCCATGGCTCGCACCACCGCTTTTGCACGACTGCCTCGTGTTTTTCGCATGGACGTCACGACCATACCACGACGTGCGAGGCCTTCAATAACTCGGGTTCTCCTGGTCTCCTCGTCATCAACTTCTACCTGTTCCAATCCTTCCGGTATATTTTGACGAATGCCTTACATTAAGACCCATTACCACCCATTCCTATTTGTCCTCATCACCATTTGCGCGATGGCTGAGCTGGGTCTCGCAGCTTACTTGATCAGCGCGGGCAACGAGAATCATAGCTGGCCTAGTGCTCGTTACCATTCGTTGTGCGTACCTAGCTTTAAAATCGTTACCTCGCTGACGGTATAGGGCAGATTGATTCTTTTCGAGTTTAATGCCGTCTGGACTACAATGTTTGGAACCGCTTACCTTCTTTGGATTGTGGATGGCGCTGTACACCTCCTCGCCAGCATAGCGAGTTCCATCGTTTGGTTGGTTATAACCACAGTGCTTTGGGTAAGTGCGCACGCCAGTGAACAAACATAATGTTTAAGAGTGTTATTCTACAGGGAGCTGCTGCCGGCATGATGCATGGTACACGGGCGGGCGGTAACTGCAATTGGATATCGGATTCCTCCGGGTTCGTCGATACAAGCTCGCCGTGCTCTCAAACCCAAGATCTGAGTAGTGTCAGCAGTTGCAGAGAGAGCCTCACTGTGGAGGCGATAGGGTGGGTGGAGTTCGGCCTGTGTGCCCTGGCGCTCCTAGCCACATGCATGTGGCTGCGGGCGAGCAAGCGGAGCTACGTGAGTGATTCTCGCAGAATGGTATGATGAGAGATGGAGGGATTGATTATCGCTTGGACTGTAACAGCATTCTAGCTTCTATGTGTAGAGGTCGTCGGACTCGGACAGCATCATCGATTCATCATGTGCCATGTGCTAAGTACATAATGTGGATTAGTCATTCCATACCGAAACAAGCAATGGTGACACATCTAAAATTTTATCTGATAACTCAGGCTGGACTCGATCTCATCCAAACATCATTGGAACTGCTGGAATGTCCACAGAGGATCCACTCAAGTCATGTCATCGACACGGGATAGTAATTAATGACCAACTTCCCACAACTTCTCGGACCTCGCACACCGGTGAGCCTTCTCTGGGGAACCAGGTGGTATCGCCTGCCCGCGCAATCTTCGTACGGACCCTTGCGCTCCTCTGCGCCTGCTCCTTGAGCATCGGAAGCCATTAGTACTTCACTCGCCTTCCTGGTCGATTCGAGCTTACGTTTTGGGTAGCGCATCATATACCCTTGCTCCTCTCAAGTCTCGGCTATCTCGAGAGCTCGGGACTTCCAACACGGAATTCAGCCTTTTGATATCTGCTTTTAGCCTAAACGGCACTTGGACTCCCCTTGTGGGTGGAGTGTTGGCTAGTAAACTCGGGACTACGCTTGCTGGCGTCTTCGCGACTGGGGTGGTTTTCCTCGGTAAGCCGCAGATCACATTGAGCTACGTCATGTCTCACAGTCAGTAAAGGCCAGGTAATCCTTTTAGTCGGGGAGACTCAGCAAAGTGTCCGTTTGATGGTGTTCGGCTTGTTCGTCTATGGCCTCGGTCTAAGTCCCCTTGCAGTTGTCCAAGAGTCCATCATCGTGCGATACTTCCACTCCCATGGATTAGCCACGTCGATGGCAATTGGTCTCGTTGCTGGAAAATTTGCGTCATTCCTGTCAGCACGCACATCGTATCCCCTCTCTGTCACTTTCGGGCGCCACGCCCCTTTTTACGTTTCGACAGCGTTGACGGGCTTCTCGTTCATTATCAACATTGTCTACATGTTCGCGTCCCACTGGCTGATCATGGAATCTGGAACAACTCTTGAAGCCTCCGAGGTCCGGCACGAGGCTCGCCGACGTGCTGTTTATAGTATCCCTGAGGCAATGGCTCTAGAGAAGGTAGCCAAGAAACGCCGTGTCAGTCTAAAGGAAATACCGCTGCTTGGTGATGTGTTCTGGGCGTGAGTCCACCCAATCTCTGTTCGTAAATCTGTTGACTTTGCATAAGATATATCGGCTTGAATGTGCTTTGCGGAGTGGTGTGGTCACCGTTTACTCATCTAGCCGCGTAAGAACAAGACACATCGATGTGATGTTGCTCATCTCTTCATCAGGAACGTGCTTGAGAAATTGTACGATCTAGATGAGGCGAAAGCCAGTGAACAGGCATCGTATCTGCTTGCTGGCAGCGTGATCTTGTATCCAATCGTGAGCCATCATTTAACAGCAACTTTGGGATATGACTGAACTTCACGAACTAGACTGGATACTTGGTGGATCGCATTAAGCATCCGGGGGTCACCGTACGAATGTTTATGCTTTCTTCTCTTTTGACAATGTTCTGCTATGCGTGGTTGGCAGCACCACCACAATGGACAAGCAGCCCTCTGCCTGGAATCATTTCCTTTGCCGCTGGTATGGGCTTTTCTCCGCGTAAGCTACATACTTCTGTGCTTTGCTTTGCCATGCTGATCCACTTCAAGTCTTGCTCGTGGTCATAGTGCCTACTATCGTTCCCTTGAAATACGTTTCCACAACCCTCGGCGTCCATAAAGCTGTAAGTGCTACAGAACATTGACAGACACAGTCAATCACCTAGATCGTACTTCAGCTGGAGCATACTGGGTCTACTATATTTCAAACACTGGCTGGAATCTGGCTCGACAGCGATATCCCAGGATACGGGCCAAAGCTACCAAGACGACACGATGTCATCTCCATCCAGCGTCTTCTCTATGCATTTCTTTTTTTCAATGTTTTGCAATTGATCAGTCTGGAAGGCTTGGCTTACCTCAATAAACGTCGAAGCGGCGGTGACCGACATCCTTATTGCCCAGCAGACCTGGTTTTTACCCCTGACCCTGACTCCGCTGCTCCTCTGAATGGAAATCCAGAGGCTTTTCATGCTCTGCCACCAGCTGAGCAGACGCCACTTTTGTCGCACCTGGAAAATGAAGACGCTAACTGCGAACCTGCAAATAATGTTTGCAGGAGGTCCGAAAAGCGTCGAGGTCGTCTATACACCTTTCTTTCGGCCTTGCTCATCTGCGCGGCCTGGGTTTTATTTTTGAATACTGCATGGTTACGATTGCGCTCTAAGGAAGAGAGGGGCATACGGGAATCGAAGCACATATAACTAGGTTACACCCATTTAGGCGCTTTCAGTTAACAGCAGGTCGTAAAGTAGCCAACTACTTAACAAAAGATAGATAGCGGATCATTCAATGCCTCATCTTCGTTTAATACTCACTAACCAGTGACCTTTGTTGTTCCCAACCTCTGTACAATCCGAGGACGCCGTAGTTGATGCGGCATCTTCGAAGAGATCGGCCGATAATGGGGATAATAGGTCTTGGTCAATGTCCGACTTCGGGGATGGCTTGCAAGGGGCTTGCACATCCGTTCTTCTTCCCATTTTCCAGTCAACAAGCGTGATTGGTAGGGTTGCGCGCCATTGTTCAACCATCTGCCGAGTCTCAACCGGGTCCCTTGACTTGATATATGACTCAGATACTGGACTTTCTTCATCGCCTTGTTCAGATGTGCCCAACAAAATACACGGATCTGCACGGGCGGAGGGAGAAATTTCTGCAGAATAAAATAAGTCCTGCAATGTCTGCCAGAGATCAGAAAAACGAGAATCACCATGGCTCTGTGCTGCCCAGCTTGATAAAGATTCTTGAATAGTGCCCGCACTGCAGTTTTCGGATGGTGGTACGTTGAAATGGCCCATCACGTATTCGACAGGCTCTGGGAGCTGTGTTGAAACATGATTCGACGCTATCTTTGAAAGCAATAGTTTCCACTCACGCTTGGGGGACAATAGCCATCGTCGACGTCAAGCGCAGAGGCTAACCAGTATAAGATGGCATGCATGACCGTGGGCTGCCTTGCCTGCGCATCGAACGGTGGGGAGATATAAACTTTCGTCCATCCTAGCGATTATATGAGCAACGAACGGTGACAAAAGCGTGCACATTACCATCAGAAAAGACTCCAAAGGACCACTGTTGATAAGAAGTGACGATGAAATAAAAGCACTGTTTGCGGACACACGAGTCCCAAAGCTAAAACGAATGAGCTTGGTCTAAGGTCAAGAATAATTTATGAACCTTGCACCAAAGGCGCTCTTTCGCACGCAAGCGGCTGTTACCGGCAGGAAGCTAGGATGGTCAGTCTTTTGCACCTGTAAATTATGTGCGGGTCACGACTTACGGATTGCAATTCGGTAAACTGCCACATATCCTCGCTGGAGAGTACCCATGGAGGCTGACATGCAATGAGCACAGAGTTCGAAGCAATCTCTGCGGTAGAGGGGCAATCTGTGCGGGTAAAGTAGAACTCCTTGAAGATGGTGTCGTCGTAATGTGGTTGTATCTCTGACAAGAAGCCCCAATTCTTGCTCTGAGGGTACAGAATATGTAGTATACGCTGTACAGTCCTCAAAGGAAAGTGATCAACCCAAGTCCATAGTCTGCATCGATGATTGAGCTAACCGTCCGAGAGTAAGAGATCGAGAAAGGTACCGATTGAACTCCGTCACTGGTGCAGGTAGTGTCGAACTTATCTTGAATTTCCGAGCTGACGGCACGGTCAAAACGTCGCCAGCTCGCTCATCCTGATCTCTGCAATTTAAACCTAGAGATGTATCTGGTATATTTGCCGTGATCCCTGAAGCGAATGAAGGTCAGTCAGTAGCCATCGCATAGTGAGTGCAATATATCGAAGCTGACAATTGTTGACGAGACTGTCAAAGTTATCATCTAAACATTGGATCGAATCGAGGTGTCTTTCTTTCCTGAACCGAGTGGAAAGCGTGTTGCGATGACTTTTGTGCCCAGAAGGCGGAAAGGCTAAATCTTGATCCCCATATTTCAGTTCAGGTAGAACTGCATCTGTCATGTAACCGCGAAGGTCATCAACAGCCCGTGACCAAGTTGGCATGCCGACTTTGCTTGCGGAGAGGGTGATATCTTGACTCTTGAGGAAGGCAAAAGGGGGCGTAGAAAGCAACTGGAGCGTGTATTGGAAACCCACATAATACAGGCTCTTGGATCTTAAGTATGGCTGGTGAAGACCTTGACAACAGCGGATCACAACCCCTCCTTATTGTTGACGTAGGACAATAATACCGGCATCGCCACCCAGTGCTAATTAGTTATCGGTAATTTCCGCAACACCGGCAACTCCCGATTGTCTCTGCTCCCCCAGGAAGCCTGGTCGTGCCCCGCCATCGCCTCAAGACCCCCTCAAGAGGTACGTTCTGCCTGTCGATAGACATCCCACCATCGATTACATCTATCAGACCCACTGTTCCTTTGAGAGACCTTTCAGATCTCAGAGAACAAGGGTGGATGTTACTGCATTCTCTTGGATGCCTATGTCATTGACTGACATCTCTGTTATCCAGCATCAAGATGGGTGCATACAAGTATATCAGCGAATTGTACAAGAAAAAGCAGTCTGATGTGCTGCGATTCCTCCTTCGCGTTCGGTGGGTTCAGCAATAATGCGCTAGTTCAGCCACGCTGACTGTAACTCGTTTTAGATGCTGGGAGTACCGTCAGTTAAACGTTATCCACCGGGCCTCTCGTCCATCTCGTCCAGACAAAGCGCGTCGTCTGGGCTACAAAGCCAAGCAAGGCTATGTTGTCTACCGTGTGCGCGTCCGACGGGGCAACCGTAAAAAGCCTGTGCCGAAGGGTATGCGCCAATGTTCCCCATGCACTTGTGGTTGCTAATGTCATGCTCACCAGGTGCTACCTACGGTAAACCTGTTCGTCAGGGTGTCAACCACCTCAAGTTCCAGCGGAGTTTGAGGAGTACCGCGGAGGAACGTGTTGGTCGCCGTTGTGGCAACTTGCGCGTTCTGAATTCGTACTGGATCAATCAGGATGGTGTCTACAAATACTTCGAGGTCATTCTCGTAGATCCCAGTCACAAGGCGGTAAGGTTCTGTGTCATTCTTTCCACCACTTTGCTGAGTGTGGGGTTCAGATCCGGCGGGACCCTCGTATCAACTGGATCACGAAGCCGGTGCACAAACGCCGCGATGCTCGTGGACTTACCAGTGCCGGCAAACAGGTTCGATTCATAAATTTTATTCAGAGAAACACTTGCTCATATGTTTCATTATGCAGAACCGTGGACTGGGCAAGGGTCATCGCTACAACCACACGCCAGCCCGTTCAACCTGGAAGAAGCACAACACTCTCAGCCTTCGTCGCTACCGCTGATTCCGCGCACCACAGCTCCCGTTCTGTTACATTGCACTTATGTCCATGTTTTGTATGGCTGTATGTCCCTACAGCATTGATGAAAACCATGCGTCGCGCACTTGGATTCCATTCTGAGTTCTTTGAGTTATGTAGTCACGGTCTGCAGCCTTAAGCGTGTGAGCACCACGTGTCCATGTGGAGCCGGACCGCCGGGTTGCCTCGTGTTTTTCGCGTGTGCATCCGCTTCAAGTTTGGCTGCGGTGTCGGATCTATACCACTGGTCGACCTCAAGAAGCGAGAGGAGAACATTCTCTGAATCCTCCACAAAATGGGATACCCCCGAGTGAAACCACCATCGCTGTGTTCACTATTACATGCCTTCTCGGTGGTATCACTGGTGCATGCAGGTCTCATGCACCTGCTGTTTCTCCATCCGTTCAAGGTTGATGCAGATGGGTCACACATTAGTCCCTCGAAGCGCGCCTCGAATACGACGTTTTGGTTGATTCAAGACACGTACGAAGGCCAGAGTTTTTTCGAGTGTGTTGATGATATATTTCCCAACTGCCGTCCTAGCTGATGGTGTTGTCTTTCCAGCTCCTTCAACTTTTACACCGGTGCAGATCCTACCAAGTTCGCGCCCAGCCTTCTTCCTGTATTCACTTGTACTGATGCGTGATCGTTGCAGCGGACTCGTGACGTGAGTCCGACTCTGAACGTCCATCAGTTGATGGTTAAATAAGCTTCTACCAGCTTTGTCAATCAGTCGACCGCATTCGCCGACGGCCTAGCATATGTAACGTCCGACAACAAAGTCATCATGAAAGGCGACAATACTACTTGGCTTGCCCAGGGCGTCAATCGTAATAGGTAATTGTCCTCGAAAACTCGATGAAAATGTGCTTGACGAACCTTCTTAGCGTGCGTATATCAAGCCGAGCCGCGTACAACACCGGACTTTTCGTGCTGGACCTCGATATGGCGCCCTGGGGATGCGGTTTGTATTTTTTCCAACTCATATATACCGTGTCCGACCTGTCTTGTAGGTGTATGGCCTGCGTTTTGGTATTTGAGCGTGCGTTCTTAGTAGACCCTTCTGACGTCTTACTTCCATCAGGACCGTGGGAGACGGAACTTGGCCATGGGTGCGTATGCTGATCGTCTCGAGAGTTGCTTTTGACTCCTCTGAAGAACGGCGAAATAGACATCATCGAAGGTGTGCATGACAATGAGCACAACCAAGTCACATGGCATACTGCACCAGGTATGTTCAGCGAAAGCATCCTCGAGGTCCATGCTAAACGCGATGAAGGGTGCAATTTGACAACAACGACTGATTTTACGGGCACGATCGTGGTACGTGGTCGCAATCCTCGGCACTTGTGGGTGAATGCGCTGACATCACTCAGCAAACTAACGGCGTAAACAACTCACAATGCAACGCACTACTCAATAACAATGCGGGTTGCGGGATCACAGAATGGAGTAGGGCGTCCTATGGGCCATACTTTGATTCGCAGAGTGGTGGTGTGTTTGCAATGAAGTGGGATGCACACGGAATTGCAGTTTGTCAGCCCACGACCGTCTGTGTATTTCCTCGACGTGGCTGATTTTGGTTCAGGGTCGTTCTATCGTGCTGCGATTCCCCAGGACATCAGCCAGGGTTTACCAGACCCGTCGAACTGGGGCCAACCTGTTGCGGAGCTCGCTCCGACGAACTGCAACATTGCACAATTCTTTTCCAACCATTCAATTGTCTTTGGTATGTCTTCTTAGAAGTATTGTTCAAGACTTTCAAGCTCACTTCAGCTTTAGATATCACGTTCTGCGGTGAGATTCCTTGATATTTCGCAAGGCGTTGGTAATTGATTTGTCCAAACAAGGTGACTGGGCAGGTAATTCTTATAGTACATCTGGATGCCCCGGAACATGCACCGAGATATTGACGGATCCGTCGAATTTTGTCGCAAGTGTATATTCACTTGCAACCTTTGCCTTGACCAATCGCTCTTTGCAGAATGCATCATGGATTATCAATTCCCTCAAAGTTTACAAGGCGGCAACTCTGAGCGGCAACTCCTCAAACTCAGCACCTCGACGCTTCCTTGACCTAACACTAACTTTGCATGTCACGGTGGCTATAGCTGCCATACAGACCCTACTATATTTGCTATAGCTGCCTACGGACGATATGAACAAGTGGACAAAGATATCTATTATGTTATGATGATGACACTGGATGGATTTAGTTTGACATACCCATTCTAATTCTGCTCAATAGATCGGAGACAACCTTGCGTCACCACTTCACCTGTAGTGGGTCGTCTGCACCTTGAATATCAACCTCGGCAAAACCGGTTCTCAAGGGAGTGATGCTAGCGTGGCCCAATGCGAAGGCCCAACCATCAGTTCCTACAGGCACGACCGATAAATCCGGTTTGATAAGATGCTGGAGATCAGGAGCGAACTTGAATTCGAGGTGGAGATGTGGCTGAGTCGCTGTGGCTGCGGGTATAGCTTCACTGAGAGAATCATGTTCATCTGACTTGCTCTGAATCTCCTGGACCACCGGAATGTGCTTGAAGAGGCGGCCGTAGGAGCTACGCCACATAGGTGTCCAGTAGACTTGCAAGCCTTCGGGGTCCGCGAGTTTCTGGATCATGGGAAGGTTTACGTTGTACAACTCCACTTGGCCATCGCGAATTCCGTCCGGAACCTTTGCCCAATTAGTCCACAAATATTCCACGATGCGAACGGACAGGTTGTGGGCAGGTTGATGCAATTCGGTGGGAGTAGGATGGATCACGTTGCCGTATGAGACCGCAATAGCAGGTGTGCGAGAAAGCGCAGCGGACATTGCTGCACCGATAGTACCTGACGAGAGGGAAAACGCGGCTGCAAAGCAGATAAGACAAAGCCCACTGATGGGGTCGGAGTAACTAGCCTGACGTGTTCCTACCAAAGTTTGGTCCAGAAATCTGGACGAAGATGATCGTCGGTCAAAGACGACGGCGGAGGTGGACGTACGACGAGATCGATTTCTCCGGGGTATAGGTTGTGAAGAGCAACGTTTGTGCAGGTCGCGGGGGTCTTAAGGGCATTACGCGATGTGAGCGTGATGGTGACAAGATGAATTGATGGACGAGCTTACACCATCGAGCAGAATCCACTCTGCGATCTCGTCGTGCTTGAGCTGTCTGGGGGTATCTGATGTTTCACCATCTAGGCCATCTGGGGAGAGATGAGTGGGATGGATAAAAGAGAGGACAGGAGAGGTGCGACCTGGCCCTCTTGGATAAAAGTATTTGCCGCGGGTGATTTGGGTGATATGATAAGACTTTCCTGCACGTCCGACATCATTGATGTGAGCTTGAGATGAAGAGGTGACACATGGCACTGACCGATCCAGGACTTCTGAGAACTTGGAATGACAACCTTTACGTTCCATTCTGAAGCAAGAAGATCGTTGTGACATAAGAGACTTGCGCGAGAGGGATGCTCACTGAGATGCTTGGTGAGATGGTGATAAAAACCGAGCAAGTACGGAGACTCTGGGCCTGGCGGACCATCGTCGTTCTGTGGGGGATGAGTTGGCCAAGGGGGACTCACGGAGGAGGAGGACACTGACGACGAGCAACACTCTTGCCATGATGCGATGGGAAAGGGACTTGTAATAATAAAAATAATAATAAAAAATGAAAATAAAAAAAAAGTCGGTCATACTACGCCTCGTCGCCGTCGAGCCACTCGATGATCTGCCCGTAAATCGGATTTATTGTATTATTTTGTCATGGTCACCCCGACGCCCAGTTCCCCGCCTCACTCCCTCCCCGCCATCCCGACACTTCCCCCCATTCAGATGCCCGACGACGACGACTACATCTCCATACACTCACATCGCTCCCTCCTCCCCATCGATCCCGCCTCCTCCACCGCATCTTCCCCAATCTCAACCAACCCAACTCCCCTGCCTTGTCACCCCCCGCAACAAAGCATTCGCAAGTCTGTCTCCGTCGATTCCTTCATCACATCATTCGAACGAGACAACTCCGCTACCCCCGCCGGCTCGCGACCTCGACCCACCGCCCACACCACAGTCGATTCGTCTGACCCTCGCAAGATACTCCATTCTGCACGTCGCCATGACGCGGAGACCACCCCATTGTACGTTCGGACCCGAGGTATGAGCATGACCACCTGGAGCGACGGTCCCAATTCTGCCGTGGAACAAAACTTTGATTCCGACTCTTGGCAACCATTGAAAAAGGTGGGCGATAAAACCAGGAGGGGCTCGCTCAAAGGCAAGGAGCAGACACGGCAACAGTCCCGTCGTCCCGGTGACCTCAAGCTCCCTGCTCGTAACCAATTCCCACCTGTCACAACAAGGAACTTGCTAGACCAACTTCCCCAGTTCGTTCTACGCGACGACATGCGTCGATTGCATTCAACCACGTCCCTCCAATCCTTCCCCCGACATTCGCCCCTCGCAGACGCCATTTCCGGCCGCGTCAGGAGCGGCAGCCTTGGGTTGCAGGTCAACTCCACAGGTAGAGGCTTCCTGGCCGACACAGGCCAGCCAATGGTGAGGTGCCAGCCAATATCGATTAGCAGGCAAAACTGAAGCCATGCAGTCCTTCCCCAAGGAGATCTCCATTGCTGTCGTAGGCACGCCTGGCTGTGGAAAGTCTACCTTTGTTTCTGAAGATGCACGCGCTTATGGTGTCGAGGACTTTGCTGCACTTTTCGCAATGTCGGGGAGTTCAATATCCACACCCTTCCGCTGTAAGCAGAAAATGAATTCGCTCGCCAGTTTATCCCTCATATTCTGCAGATACTAGACGACTCGACTGGGTAAAGCAGCGAGAGCCACCAAGTGTCTCGATCGTGATTCACGAATTAGACATAACCAGGCTGACCTCGCCCCCTCGAGTGGATGGTGTATTTGTATGTTATGACAGTGGGGATGCTTCATCATTCGTTCCTGTCCCAAACTTTCTCCGTGCGTTCAAAATCATGCTTTTTGTTTTTCAAGCCACTTAACGCACTTACTCTCAGGGTTGATACGCCCCATGAAATACTCAATTATTGTTGTCGCTCTCAAGTCAGATCTTCCAGTGGCTGTCGATCCGCAGACTTCATTAACCTTGTTTCAACAACATGACGTGGGCCTAGTACAAGTAAATCATGTTGGAGATGTAGGCAAGATAAGAAAAGCGTTCAAGTTTCTATTGATGTCTATTCTTAGATTACCAAGTGAGTGATTGAGCGTCTCGCCCAAGCTTCTTTCCTGACTGTGTTGGGCCCACAGGCGCTGACCTTCGCAATCCTGCCTCACCGGAAACGTTGGTCTCTCCGTTCCCTTTCGAGGGTCGGGGGTCAATCTCGGCAACACCCACTGCGTCATCTTCTGTAGTTTCCGTCCGGACTACGTCGCAGGCAAGTTCTTTTCGACTGTCACCAACGTCTACCCTCCCGTCATCGCCTCCTCCTTTGGCAACGTCCCCGACTCGTGCCCGTTCAACTTCGGACTTGTTTTCCGAACACGAGAAAGCGAGGTCTCGCACCTCGAACGAGCGCACATTATCAAATGCACGGAGCGTCACTAACCTTGTACCGAGCAACGGCCTACAATCACCTTCCGTGTCATCTTCGCATGCTGCGAAATGTGACACACTGAATGGACTCGAGGATGACGATCGTCATGTGGCGAAAGAGAAAGAACCGTAGGTATCTTCTTCTATCGTACAATATCTTTTTCGACTGAGACTCTTGTTGAGAAGTCGGTCGATTCAATATGCCACTTTGGACGAGCTTCTCGACAAGCTTCTCTTTCTTGGGGTCAGCGGGGATGGTCAGCTGCTATATTTGAGAAAATCACATTTCTTCTGACATCCTTGTCCAGACCCAACTTTTATTGCACACTTCCTCCTTACTTATCGAAGATTTGCAAGTCCTCGAAGGGTCATGTTGGCTATGCAAAAACGCATGCGACAGCTTGATAATTCATTAGGCGATCCCATGTTTGCCAGTTATGCTCAAATGAGGTGAGCGGGTAAACAACACCGTGCAAACACCTCATCACTCCCTTTCAGGATCTGCCATTTACTTGAGACTTGGATGCATACTTATCCACAGGACTTTGTTGCCCCGGGTGCGGAAGGCGCACTGAGGGCGTTGGTGAATTCAATTGTCGGGAAGAGTTACCTTTTGCATTACGGATCTGACTTCCTTCCGTTCCTGGAGCATCTGCCAAGCATCGTTGACTCCGATTCTGCCTGGGCATACAAGGACGACCACCAAGTCAATGATGCCGATGATCGTTACAGTATATCAGATGGCGAAGATGAATCCCTCGCAATGAATACAGATTCGGCGTCGTCTAACATATCCTCTGAGGCACCTTCACAAGAAAACTCGACTGGCTCGGGTTCAAGAGAGCGTAAACAAAGTTTGCCTCTGGGTGCAAAGGCACTGACCGTGCCCATCACTTCACCGCACCCGTCTGAAGCCCCCGAAATATCACCAAAGCAGCTCCTCAAAGAATTGTCTCGCCAGTCATTAGAGTTGCAGAACTACGACTGTTCAGAGATCGCTGAAGAGATCACTCGTGTTGAAGGAAAGTTATTTATGGAAATAGAGGTATGTGGAGTGTGTAACCTGCCCTTGGATCTTTACCACGTTGATCTTGTAGCCGAGACATTGGCTCCGGTATACGTTCATTCCTGGTCGCAAAGAACCCGAATCCGACTCCATCTCACGGTTTAACGCCATTTCGAACCATCTTGCGGATTGGTGCGTATTATATGTGTATCTCGGCCACGTCTAACAATACCATAGGGTCGTCTCTCTGATCCTGTGTCACGATAAACCCAAGAATCGAGCCAAGCAGATTGAGAAGTTCGTCGATATCGCACACAAACTTCGTGCTTTGAACAATTACTCCGCCCTCCGCGCCTTCGTCGCTGGAATAAACAACTCGACTTTTCAAGGCGACGATACGATGGAGATATTCAAAACCAAAACACCAGATCATTACAAAAACCTCTTGTCCTGGGACGTTCTGCTCCAACACAGGGGTGCTCACCAAGCCTATCGGATGGCGCTGAAAAACACCAAAGGAGCCTGCATCCCCGCATTGTGAGTGAGTTGATCGACGGGCGTAAGCAGCTAACACAGATCTCCATCAGGGAAGTACACATGTCGGATCTTATTCGTGCTCATGAAGGCAACCCCGACTTCAGCGCAACTGAGGCTAATAAAATTCACTGGGGAAAGTTCAACATGTTTGGAAGATTCATCCAGAGCACCACACATTGCCAATTACAGTGTCAAATGACATCCGATTACAACTTCACTGAGCGGCCCAAGATTGGGAATCTAGTGTTTAGCGAGTATGTGATGCCGGAGGAGGTTAGAATATTTTGTTTTGCTTTGAAGTTCCCGAACTGAAACCCTTCAGATGCAAATTTCCAGAATGGCACCAATCTCAGATTCGGACGTCATTGACGAACCATTCAGACCAAGCTTGCCTCGGTCTTTCTCACGAGAGGACGGTCACTTTACACAGGGGAGAGACACTGCTCTCATTCGCAGACTATTCCAGTGGTGATGGGTCCCCACTTGTACTCGGAAATTTACTATTGTATCGCAAGTTTCTCTCTCTTGATTCTTTATTATGTTGTCTAACGTCTATCATCGGATACCCTGTTGCATACGTACTACCACCACTGACTGAGATGTTTTACCTGATGTACTGTATGATATTCCGCAGCCTCAGAATAGGCGCTTCCTTCTTCAGCGCGATTTGATGCAGACTGTACTGTGTTATTAAACGATGGCCCATATTGGTAAGTAGTTAGTGTTGTTGTTGTCTGCTCTTATTACGTAAGACGGTTGCCAATCAGAGCTCGAGCGCTCACGAATCTCTCGGCAAAGACGTTCCGTAGCAACCTGCTCTACTGATTCGTTGTTCGTGCAAGCGACAACAATACAGCACGTCGCCTGGACTTTGGTGAGTTGCCACGAAGAGTCCCGAGTGGCGCCCTGCGGCAGGAGGACCTACCACCCATATCCGGAACAATGACAGTCGCACAACAATAGCACTCCCAATCAGTGCTGGCCCGAGCCCAGGTTGAGTATAAAGGCTGCAGCTTTTCCGAAGTCATGCATATCCTTCTCGTCCCATTTAATTTCCTCTTTCCTCAGGCCCTGTGGTACTGGTCTACCCGCAGTCGAACTTTGATTGAAAATTTGGAGCAGGACTCTCATTTACTTGCTTCTTCCTGTCATAATAAGATATCGTCACCACCATGCTCGCCGACATCTCGAAAGCCACGACTTTATACCTCACGCCTGTCTTGATGTTAACGTCTTTGTTCCTCATGCTTTTTGCCTACCTCTCTCCAGTGGTCATGCTACATAGCCATGTGTCGCTGTTGACCGTAACGCCGTCCTCGGTGCTCACGCAGCCTGGGTCAAATCAAGACGTTGATGGTCCCAGTATGTTTCTAGGGATACTAGGCAAGTTTTCGACGCCAGTGTGGATCATTTGCAACTGACGCAGCCATAGGATCTTGTGCCAAGCCCAATAATTCGGCACGTTTAGTCTGCACGTCGCCGTCGATCACCCCTGTTTACAGTGTGTACATTCTCCGCCGCTTGCTGTCGTAGAAATGACACTGACTCACGTCTGACAGATACCTCAGTGTTTACCTCAAACACACCTAGTGCCGATTTGGCAGCTCCACCCACTGTTGCGCCGGTGTTTGTCACGATATCGCTGGCCTTCACCATCATCTTCTTCATCGTGTTCACGGGGATCTCTTTTCGGCATCTAATGGGAAAGGCTGGTAATGTTTGGGAAAAACCAATGGTGCAGCAGGCTTCCGCCTGGATTGGTATGGGTTCTTTTGTTGTCGGTGGGTGCAACAGCCATTTGAAACCCAATGATGTTCTGTGCCAACAATTATACTCTGCAGGCTTGGCATCTTTCCTGATCCTTCGCATGTACTTTGGGAAAGCAGCGGATGATTTTAACCTGAGCATCCGTGGCCAAGGGACGCACGGTCCACAACTCGTCGCAAACACGAGTAACGCTTTCACGAGTGAGTTGCCGCTCAATACCTCAGATGATATCTAGATGCTGATCATCATGCCAGTGATTTGGGTTTGTTATGCATTTTTTGCCGTGCCAGTTGTGGTTTCATTGGCAAAGTTACACGTGCTCGCAACAAAATGAGCAGATAATGTGCAAGTACACAACATAGAATCATTACCACAATCTGGACTACTAGCACGGTAGCTATCTAGCTATACATACATACATACAACCATGTAATAGCCTGATACCTTCCCGTCATCTCGCGCGGGAACGAACTCTAAATTTGGAAAGCTTCAATCGCCGCCTCAATTCATAGGTGAACGCGTGACTTCGTTGTTCGCCTTGGTCCTCTTTTTTTTCACTTGACTTTATGGAAGAATGTGAGTTTCAACTCTGCTCTCTTTCTCCTTGCTATGATGAGCGTTGTAATCAACCACCACTGGCACCTCTTAGTCGACTTGATGCAGAGCTGCAGCCTCGCTGCCTCTGCATTACTGACATTACCGGCTCTCTGACACCCGTTCTTCAATGTCAATTATTTTCCATTCGCAACCTTACACCTCTTATTTTCAGAATCTGTGATATCGATGCCGACACGGAAGCCCGTAGGCAAAGTTTTACATATTTGGCTGACTGTTGGTCCCCGTGATTCAAGAACTATCCGGCGCATGGCCGCCTATCGTTGTACCCTTATCTCCTGTACCCAGAATGCGGCGTTCCCAGCCCATCGTTTATATATTCCGGTACAGCATCATGTGGGGCACTATCGTTGCCCATCATAACACCACCTAATCATGCCATCTTGGTCCGACCTTGCTGCCGACAAGAAACGCCGCCAGTGCGAGGCCATTCCCACAGAGTGGCTGGTCACTCCTCCCCCCGAAACGACACTCAATGTGACCCGCTTTCCTGAGGCGTGTGGGCTGTTGACGCCGCGAGAACTGGTGATCACGAACGAGGACGTCGACAATTTACTGATAAAGCTCGCGAGTGGTGAATGGACCGCTGTTGAGGTCACGACCGCGTTTTATAAACGGGCCATCGTTGCCCAACAATTGGTAAGTGTCTGTGCGGTCGTCATTAATTACCACATTTGACGGAAGGCAGGTGAATTGTTTGACCGAGATATTCGTGGAGCGTGCCCTCGCTCGTGCGGCCGAGTTGGATGATGCATTGAAGAAGACCGGAAAGGTCGTCGGCCCACTTCACGGACTCCCTATATCCTTGAAGGATCAGCTATGTATCAAGGGGTTGGAGACGACATTAGGCTACGTATCCTGGATTGGAAAGTACGCAGATCGGAACGCGGTACTCGTCGATATCCTGGAAGAATGTGGGGCCGTTCCGTTCGTCAGGACAAACATACCACAGACGTTGATGGTACGCCCGGATTCGTCTTCCCGTAACCAGTATTGTTATCCCATATTGGTTCCTGCTTTAGTGGCCCGAAACCTTCAACCACATTTTCGGTAGGACAACCAATCCGTATAACCGTTCACTTACTTGTGGTGGTTCCTCCGGGGGAGAGGGTGCCTTGATTGCCCTGCGAGGAAGCCCATTGGGTGTCGGCTCTGACATTGGAGGGCGAGTACCTCCCAAGAGTCAATAGATCAAGGGCTGATCTCCTCTCCAGCTCCGTGCGAATTCCTGCCGCGCTGTGTGGTCTGTATGGTCTGAGGCCTTCTTGCGGTCGGGTGCCCTACGGCGGTGCAGTGAACACCATGGAGGGACAAGATTCCATATTGTCCGTTCTCGGACCCATGGCCAACAGTGTCTCGGGACTCAAGGTGTTCGTGGAAGCGGTCATCAAGGCGAAACCTTGGCTGAAGGATCCCCTGGCCGTACGCAAGAAATGGGACGAAGACGAGTATTTGCTCAAGGACCGCGATGGCGGCCGAAAGCTGTGCTTTGCGATCATGTGGGACGACGGTGTTTGCGCCCCGCATCCCCCTATCACTCGAGCGCTCAAACAGGTTCAAGCAGCGCTCACGCAGGCTGGTCACAGTGGTATGTTTTGGTTCACGCAGCGTTGCCACCTCTTTTTTCCGACATCCATCCTTTGCAGTGATTATATGGCACCCGCTCGAGCATGAAAAATTAGTTGAGCTGACGGTACGTGCGGTCGACTTAAGAGTCGGTCCGAGAACAAAAAAAAATCAGACTAATTGTTTTCTTCGAAGTGGGCCATATGGGACGCTGGCTGCTCGGAAGATTTTATGATTACAGCCTCGGCGAGCGGGGAGCCAATCATCTCCAGCATGTTGCCAGAGGGTAACGACTCGACGCCATTCCGTTCCAGGGTTTGCGGTTCCACCGCCTACCAGCTCTGGCAGTCTCAGAGGGCCCGACGTGATCTTCGCGCTAGGTACTTGGAACACTGGAACGACACCGCGACGAGCACGGGAACAGGACGGCCAGTGGACGGCATCATCTGCCCTGCCGCTCCTTTCGTAGCCCCCCCTCACGGACACTTTGGGTCAGTGCTCTTGTTTTATATTTGTCTTTTGGATATGCTCGCCGACGCACAACCACCAGGTATGGTAATTATACCACGGTGTGGAACGCGCTCGACTATACTACGTCCGTTTTCCCCGTGACTACCGTCGATCCGGTCCTCGACGTCAAGCAGCCTCGCGAGACCTTTCTCGGCGCCGACGACCGAAAGGTTTATGAGATGTGTATGCTCTTGTTCTTTCGGTTTGCCACTTCTCGCTGAGACACTTTGTTAGACGAACCGGAAGTGTTCAAAGACGCCCCCGTTTCTTTGCAACTTGTCGGGCGTACGTTGGAGGAGGAAGCGGTCATCGCCATGACTGAGATCGTCGATGCTGCACTCAAGGCCACCAATGGGCAATTGTAGCTTTTTTGGCGAATTGTATAACTAGCAACAGAAATGGTATGAAAAAATGCGCCTCAAAGTCGCGCACGTTCGAACGGAAAAACGCGCTATCAAACAAAATTTCGCGCGTTGTGCGGTCATCCAATGGGAACTCTTCGCAAGCTGTCCAGAAGGATTTTTAGACTGTCTGTTGTTGGATCGGTGCTGGATCATTTTGGATGCCCTCCATCGCAATAGATAAAGCTGATGATCGTTGATATTCATCTATACCTGAGAAGGAGAAATGAAGAGAAGTTAATCATCTATTTTGAACACGTTTGGATGCCAGACTAGCTTATAGAACTGACCATGTACTTTGGAATCGAGTAAACCCTTGTCGAAGTCTTGGAAGCACCTGAGACCGACCCAAAAGGTGAACAATATGTTTAGTGAGATCCAGGAAGCCACTGCAGGCACGTAAATCAGTAAAAGGTCGAGTGGGACACCCACTCTACTGACTGAAGACAGTGTAAAAGATAGACGAGAATGATAGATCGAAGTAGACCACTTCATAGACTATCATCGGTGTTAGTTTGGCGCAGAGGGTGTAATCTAATTTTATACTGACGGTCTATGATGAGAAGAGAGAAGGGATATTAGCAATGTAGCAGAAGACGTAGAAAACGACCCTACCATAAATCATGCATAATAGCATGCATGCAGATGCTATTGACGTCATCCTTAAGACAGATCAGTGTATATTAGATGGTGAAGGGAAGCAGCGGCACCATTTGATTTCATTCCGAACGGCGTAAGCACAGACGGCTATCGACACAAGGAGCACAAAGGTAGCGATAATGACGATAACAAATTCGACAGAACCAGCAGGAAAGTCGAAAATGAGGAGCTATTAGGACATTGTTAGAGATTTGCTGAGATGAAATAACATGAATGAGGTGCGTACCTCCACGGCGATAAGGACGAACCCGAATGCTATATATTTGAGAAAATACATAAACATCTGGTAATTCCAGTACATGGCTGTCATGCACATGGTGAGTCAATGGCACAGATCCGGCTCAAAGATAGCTGACACTTCAACTGGGAGCTTTCCCCGACAACGTAGAACATGGCCCGTCTGATTGCAATGAAGTCTCAGAAAGACGACTAGAAAAACAATCTCACCCAAATTCTCGGTCGAGCTGTTTCGCCAAGAAGATCAAAGGAATCCATGATGCGGCTGCGATGCACGGCACAACTATAAGGAAACCTTGCACCTTTTTCCAGGTCCACTTGCTATCGTCGATGCATTGTGGCAAGTAGCAAGTTTGCACAAGTACCTCCTTCATCTCGTAAACCTGAATAGCACTTGCAACGACCCCTTGAAAGCCATGAAAGACTGCAATATCTGATCAGCTTATGGAACCAGAGAATTCAGCGGGCGTAGTACAATATACAGTGTTCGTTAATTGAATGATGTTTCTTGTTCGCAAAGCATCATAAGCCACCCAAAACTCGAATATCCTGAGAAACACAAATAAACATGCACGCAAACGGGATTGGAGCAAGAAGTACGTACTCGGCCAGGATGAAGCAAGAAAGATGGTAGAATATGGACTAATGAACCATGAGCACGATCCACTGGCAACAGCATATCGACTTGTGAAGGCACCTACAACGTCAGGACCGCCAGGAACGACCAGGTATGTAGTATGCACCTATGGAAGATATCTATCGTCTAGCGCCCCGGTAAAAAGCAAGACTCACGAGTGCAAAGGTGGTTATGGTCATCACAATGATCAAGAAGGCCTCTGGTAAGAAAAATTAGCATCGTTTGGGTCATAGAGTTGGTGGAGGCTCCACTTACGAATCACGACTGTAATGAACGAGGATTCGCGATTGTAAAAAATGCTGTGGTGGGTACAGATGACGACACATACGTGTGATGATGAAAAACCGTTGATCTCTGGTAGTCCGAGTCAATAAAAGTTGCAGTGCCATAATGGAGGGAGGAAGCAAATTCGGGGTGCCGAAGCTTGGCTGAGATGATAGTAGGATGGGGGATCGGGATCCTGGTTGCAGGATGAACAAGTGGTTCAAATACTACGGATGCATCGAAGGTAAAAATATATAGTCTGAGAAACGTGTTCAAGTTCAAACGAAGATAGAAGCCAACCTGAAACACGTACAGGATGTTGGGACGAATCGAGAGAAAGGCGAAACAGAGGTGCTCGCAGCTCGCCGGGTTAAAGGCTGTAAATAAAGGGAATTGTGTGATCAAATAGCAAGACGCTAACTCATCGACTCTGTCAAGGAGCACATCAAACATTTACACGATACGGCGCGCGTCGCGTCTCTCCGTGCTGGCTGACGCCGTCGTTGCCAGTTCAAACGTTCAAGTACCAGTGCTCGGAAGGCATTTCACGATGACCATCTCACTGGATGATCCCGGCGGGATATTCCGTCGAATCGCGGGGCTGTCCCTGAAGGCTGGCGACCTACTTATGTACATGAAACGTGTCGGACTGAGGCCGAGCAAGGCACACGCGGAGCTAATAGAGTGCCGCAAAGGGCCACAAAGACTTTGGACAAGCGACGTATGCCGGCATCATCTTCTCTCTTTTCCATACTGCCACGTCTCTCGTCCGTCCTTGCTCTTCGTCGCACCCACCCACCACTCCCTGGACTCGTCCTCCCCAGACTCGTCGCCTCGCAGCCTTCACTGGGTCCCCAGAGCGCGCGAAGATGGTCACTGCAAAAAGCACACACTGCGAGGCGGTCCCCGCCCACGCAGCTTGCGCCGCCAGCTCTTTCCGTTCCGGACTGGAAAGCGCTACGCGCTTCGCCTGTCCCCTCTCTCCTAGATAGGGGGGGGGGGGCGGGGGGGCGGGCGCGC
>JBBPOM010000012.1:0-103525 GCA_038091455.1 Leccinum uliginosum
GAAGCTCAACACGCATAGGTCTGGGAATCAGTGACTCAGGTGAGGTGGAAAGAAAACTAGGGATCAAGGACTCGACGGAGGATTACACGGTACTTTTTTTTTTTTTTTTTTTCATTGAATTTTCTGCTGATCATCCAAATTTCTCCCAGCCCGAGCTTAAACCTTTGGTAGAGCAGGATATTCCGCCACTGGCAGGTTCAGGTGATCCGGCAGACGTCGAGCGAGAAAGTCCTTTCCGAGCTCCTCACTCGAATCAAGGTCCATTCCGCCATCCATTCAACTTGGAGGAGGCACCGAAATTCGATCTCGAGCACTTCGGTGTAGACGACTTTCGCCTTGTTCTTGCTCAAGGACGACACATACATGTTCTACAACGTAAAGGTCCGCGATTTCCCCCTGTGGTCTGACTATATCCTCTGTCCCGGGTAATCGCAGCTGATCCTACTTTGAAACAGGTTTCGGCCACTACCCGACTCCGCATGATTGGCAATTTGCCCCTGTTGTTCACTTTCTGCTTCGAGGTGAGCGTCTTTGTTTTCCTCCACACGTGCACAAACATCTCCAGAAGCGTAAATCCTACTTGGTGTATCCTGGTTGGCCAAGCGACGATTGTAATAATTATGCGACGTGTTCGTCGTTTCATTGTAGTGGTGATAACTTGCTATTTTAGTGGCTGATTTTGAGGTGTTTGTCCAATCTGTTGATGCTGCTGGAGGAACATCAACTGGGAGTCGGGCACTGGCAGGCCAAATCGCTCGGTGTGGAACGTCTGGTCTTGCTCGACTCAGCTTTGCATCCCGGACTTTTGTTCGTATCGCTCTTTCTATCCTGTCTTCCCCGAACCTGACTCGTGCCCTATTTTTTCCAGGGAGCCTGGTGTGTGATGACAATGAGATATTCCCTAATGGACTTGTTTTGCGTAGGCCCGTGTGTTCTGCCTTCTTTTCCTTGATTATGACAAGTGGAACGTTATTCGCAAAAGATTATCCATGACCAACGTTTCGCATCAGCATGCGGGATGCCACTTTTCTTGCACACGTCGCGGGTACAAAGCAGATCTCAAGCTGACTGTCGCGTGGTGCAATGATTCGAAGATCCTGCCGCTTAGTATCCAGTGGAAGTTCGCGGAAACCGAGACTCTTACATGGTGAGTCATTCCGTGAACTTCGTTACGACGATGACTGACGATTATCTGTATCTCCATTCATCCATCTTGCCAACGACGTCTCTCCTGGCAGCGAAGCATGGCCACTCTACGTGACTCAGTACCATCCTTACTACATCGGAAGTCAACCGAACCCCTCGCCGCTTCCAACGTTCAAGAGCGCTGGGGACAATCCGTGGCCTTACACAGAGGCTCTCTGCGATTCCAGCTCGAAAAGGTCTCTTAGTGCGAAACGCGTAAACGTCGATCCGGTTTTCGATCTCATTGATTCGAGAAGAAGAATCCAACAACAGTTTTTGGTTTTCTGTACAGTACCCGTGATCGTTTGGTCACCTCGCCAGTAATATGAGCTTGGAGGACCGCGTGTGTCTTGCTGCAGACGATTTCAGAGTCGGGCGGATGTGGCCAGGAATTGGTGTCAGGTTACTCTGGGATCAGGTATGCGTTTTTCATACCGCATATACGACCCTCTATCGACAGTCATCTACAGTTTCGCCTTAATATCGGGCTCATAGCCAGCATTATTCAATCTAAACCAAAGGGTCAAGTCGACGGTCCCAACGAGGGTGAAGAGCCTGGCCTCCGACGAGGACGAAGACACTCCGAGAGCGAATCAAACGAAGGTGGACATCGTCCAGGACTACCTCGAACAGAGCACACTTCCCGGAAAACAGCTCGAACCAAGTCCAGACCGGTCGACGCTAGAAGCGCAGCGGCTGCGCGCCTTTGTCGATGACATGGAAAAGACCGTCAAAGTATTTTTATTATCATATATGCGCCACACCGGCTTGATCTGGTTATTGTTTCGTCTATACTCTTCACGATCTCGTCTGACCAGTCTCCAGAATCCAGGACGAAAAAAAAGAAAAAAAAGAAAAACTTGTTCATCGCACCCACAGTGCTGCACTTCCTCCTATGCTTCATGCTTCGTAACGGAGTGTTCGCGAATTTCGGGCTACGCCTTGATAATCTCAGGCGCGCGCTATCCGTCGCTGCGCTCGCACAAAACGAGTTGCCACTTAGCGCAAAACACGGGCGAATATTTCCTGGACAGTTCGCCTCGCTTGCAAAAGAACAAAGGGAAGCCTGACCATCCATATTTCTGCTACCGTCGGTGATACCCCGGCCAACGAAACACCTACATCAAGCGATACCACCCCTTTCGAAACCGAGCTCAAGGAACAAGACGTCGAAGTCGTGCCGTCCGACGTCGTTTTGGATTCGATCACCGCGAAACATGTGATGGGGGACAATTTGGACGAGGAACATCAGCACCAGGTGGCAGATGATCCATGGACTCCAGCTATCCAAGCTGAGGAATACACAACCGCGTCATGGACGGACGTATCTGTACCATGTTTGATGCAGATCTTAGGGCCAAGCGTGTTTCCGTTGACGATGGCGACGGGCGTCGTCGAGTTTTCAACGAGGCTCGGAAAGTGTCGGTCGTCGAAAAGGAATTGGAGAGGAGATTTTTGAGGGTGGTGCTGAGCCCGTGGGTGTGGAGTGCGCCTGAGGAGACGGCGGACTTTCCGAGGCCTGTGGTCGTTGCTGGGTCGAGAAGCACGAAGGGGGTGGACGACTGCAATGTCGAGAAGCACGGAGGGGGTGGACGACTGCAATGTCGAGAACACGGACTATGGCGCCTGGGATGCGTACCGCGACGACGTGATGAATCTGGTGGACGGGGAGATAGCGGCGGACTTGGTGGTCGGAATGGGACTTTGTGGAACTTGGTGGGTGCAGATGGTACCGAAAGACATGGGGGAGAGTGAGGGGCACGCAAAGGGGTGCTATTGGTACATGGAGAGCTTGGTGGCGAGTTTCCTGAGCTATTCTACGGAGGGAGATGTGATTGGAGTGATGGGCGAGGAGGACGAGGAATCTTAAAGGGTTACGGAAGTAGTCGAGTCTTCGTTACGTCCCGGAAATTACCGACAGACCGCTACATCTATCTCGTCTTTTCGCACTCGCACTATCGCCGCCAGCCACGCCGAAAGCCCCGTTCCAAGAGGTGTTCACACCCATGACGACGACAAGACCGAGTCTGACGGACCTGCTGACGATCGATCCGTCTGCGAGTATTTATTTTTCGTACTCGAGAGAGACGGAGTAGTACGCGGCTGGGTTTAGCGTTGTGGGGAATTGGTGGACGGCACCATGCTCGTACCGACAAACAAGGCTGTCATGGACAAGTAAGTTATTATACCAATTGAACTATTCAGGCTATTTATAATTTTGGTGCTCGCAAGGAAACCGTACGCTGCGTTTGTGTTCTGTGAGCATGAAGATCTTATGTATGTCGTCCTCCCCGGGCAAGGACCTTCCCCTTCCGACGCAGAGCCAGACGTCGGTATGACGGAAGAACAGTATGACAAACGATCGAGGCGCAGCATCGAGCGTTGGGTCGCGGCACATCATTCCTGTCAGTTTACCACCACCACTGCCAACTTCGTTGTGTATGTGCCGCTCATCGTGCGATTCTTTCCTTAGAACCAGATCTCGTTGTCCGATGTGCCGGTGACCCGGTGACGTACGAGACGTTGCTTGAAGGCAAGTCGGCCACGTTTTCGCCCGTCAAGGGTGCAAAAATGTCGCAAGGCTCACGGGAGAAAGTGCGTGCCCTGTCCTCGTCTCATTCTGGCTGACAAGCCCACAAGGCCGCCTTTTGTTCCCAGCTCGTGCTCGCAACCCGCAGACGAACCCATACTAGAAGTTCTCTAAGATGTCTAGCAGAGCGGGACTGTGCGGAGGAATTCAATTCTCCTCGGGCGCAACGCTCAGCTTTTCCTCCTCCTCCTCCTCCTCCTCCTCCTCTCCCACAAGCACCCATACAATGCAAACCCAACAACAAAGACGAGGATCAATTTTTTTTTTTTTCCAATTCACCATCCCGGGCACCCGATGCGCAACCGAGAACTGCTGTCGAAGAAGGGGCTATGACATCCGCTGGATCGGTGGCAGGGAAATCTACAGCCGGTATCTCCCTCTCCTGCGTCTTTGATGTGTACACCCAAAATATCGACGGTGGCGCAACCATGACCGTCTCACGCATTTTCATCCGACCCCCACGTCTCATTCCTGTTTTGCGACCACCGCCCAGGATGGTCCACCGCGCTCGCTTTTGCGCCCATTCGCAGGACCGAAACCAAGGATAAACCCCGCCATGAGGTTGCCCCCCGGTGGCGCTGGCACCACCACTGATCCTTGGGACGCATGCTATAAAGCGAATGCGAGCATTTCCGCCACCGCCGTCGTGCTTTCGCTACCTGAACTAGTCACGCCCGCAAGTGACCAAGCGGGAGTCAAGGACGACCACCGGGTGGAAGAAGAAGCAAGGTTGGGGCAAGAATGTGAAGCCTCCGGCGATGATCCTCGACGAGGACGTCAACGGCTTTAAAGCCCAGCAAAGACGCAAGGTACAGGGTGGAGGCGGGGGCGGGGGCGGTACGATGGGGAAAAAAGGTGTGTACGGAAGTGAGAGACGGTTCATCGATGCATCCGTCTGATTGGTCATGTCCAGAGCAAAAACTTGCAGCCCGTTGCCACTTGGGATCCCATGGAACAGTACGACCCGTTATAACCAAACGATCACAGCGAATACAATGCGACCGCATTGAGCGTGCAACGGAGCTCGCTGCTGAGAGGAAGCATGTACGCAATGCCAGAGATCAGGGCAGCGGCCAAACTGATTACTCTTTCGCTCGCCTTTACCTTCGTACACCCACGACCCCGTCCTCTGCGGTAATGGTCCGACTTGATCGCAGCTCTGTATTCTTTCCCACCGCAATATCCGACAGAAGTTTCCAAATCATCTCTTATAGCGATCGACGTGGCTAGTACAGGCCCGCTTTTCAGCGTAGCGGACAGTTCCTGTCTCCCTTCCTCATAGAGTCTAGCAGGAACAGCGGCCTTCTTGGATGTATGGATGTCCGTCAATGGAGTGCTCGTGAACTTTCCGTCACGGAATTACAGGTGACCAGAAACAGGACAATGTCGAGATGAACAGCACCAGCTTGATATCTTCTGTCGCATACGAACTACGACTCGGATTCATTGGCAACGGAAGGAGTACGACGACTCTTGCTTGTTTGTCTTCGATGTTCGAGATACGTGTATGTACCTCGTGCTCGTTTGTTAAGGTAATCAGCCCGTTGATCCTTCGTGAAGGACGCCTAGGGCTATTGCTGGTTAGGCTCATACACGGTTCACGCGAACGTTGGCCGCTACGATATCGATAGTCCATTCAGTGACGGGCCCTTCCTTGTGTCCCGGCATCTCCCCGCATCCCTTCTAAATGTTCTCATCCCTATCACTATTAGCATGGTTCATCGAAGCCGCCGTCGCCACCCCGATGTCATATTTCCTCACTCGTTTCGTCATCAATCCCAATATACGACGCTATTATATGGAGAGAGGGGGAGGGACCGCTCTTGCGTCACGCCGATCTCGATAGGCGGCACGCAACGTGTATCAACCTCTGCGCGTGTCTTCGGTCCCTATCCCCAACGTGACCTTGGGACAACGGTGCTGAGAGAGAAAAAGAAAGGGGCGCCGTAGTCGCCGTCTGCCACAACGCCCTCTATGACCCTTTGAAATGGCGTCATGTTCATGGACTTGGAAATTAGCGCCGCTGCCGCGAAGACGTGCATGCATACGGCCATGCACTTTGTGTTGCATCGAGAGTGTGCTTTTGATTAGGATGTGCGCCCCGAGTCGACGTCGACTGCAAACGACGTGCGAGTCAAAGCGGTACACACGCTATTGACATGGCGATGGTTCTCGACTCCTTGGCTCTGGCATCTCGCGCATTGTGCGTACGGGGCTACCGCGAACTCTTCTATTGCATGGTCTAAACTCGACACGAATTAGCCACATGACCAATTGGGCAAGCAAGCCCGCGTTCCTTTTGTTCTTGGGCGAACCCACATCGAGCTTGGATGGTCAGAACGTATGAAACTTGGTGTCTTTCTTGCAAAAACACACAGATCAAGAACAGGCCATTGTCGCATCAAGAATTATCTGAAGGCACCCCTCCCTTCTTCAGAGCTTACTAGGTCGATGTCACCGTCTACCCCCGAAGAGATTATGGACAAGAGCGTGCGTGTTCGTCCTCATTACGCCTATCTGAGTTTCACAGCGAGCCGTTCAGCGTGCACGTCAACTTCCTCCAACGAATGTGGTTAATTCGATCCCCGTTCTCGCGCATCATGACGCTATGACTTCCTCTCGTCGACCACTCGTAGGACAAGGCACGAGTCTTGTTGACTTGACAAGCCTCTCGCTGCCACTCATTTTGACCCGCCACTGGACTTCCTCGATCTCTTTCTCCCGATCAACATCTCCTCCGTCGATCGAGCGAGGGTCTTTCTTTGCCTAGTATATCATGACCTCGAGGGTCCTGACCAGCCAAATCCCTGCGATGACGAGTACTCGCGCCAGAACCCCGCATGATTTCCATGGCTGAGACGTATGACAGATGTCGAGTTGGCCGAAGAGAACGTAGACGACACACACTGCAGAAGAAACTGAGTGAGGAAGAACACCAAGTCAGCAGAACGAATTTTGCAACGCCTGGTGGATTCCCTTGAGAGTGAAAAGAAAGCGAAAATTGTGGTCGTGTCATCGTCACAGAGAGGTACTATCCGAGCAGTCACTGATCTGCGAACGACTTGCTGACGGAGTGCAGTGGCAGAATCCAGCTCACATCGTTCCCGTCCATCAAGGCAACCTCAGGATGGTCCCCGAGAGAAGCCTTGTATTCACTATTTGCCGCCTCCACGACCTGCACGTTCGTGTTTGACGTCATCCTGATCGAGGTGTGGCATACCGGTTTCCGGTGTAGATGTTTTGCTTGCCGTTGGCAATGGGTGCGTACGATTCGAGTTTGTTCGGGATATGGTGGTGCTGACGGGCCTCTGTTCCTCCTCGTTCGATGCAGCCCTTTTCTATGTGGTACCCATCGGCGTGATTCAAGCTATCACCAACCTGCAGGTTGGATTCAAGTGCGTTTTTTTTTGGCGACGTTTCATTTCGTAGTTCCTTGTCCGCTCACGTTGACGTAGTGTCATCACAGATTTCATCGTCGGGAACGCGCTCCTGGTAGACCAATCACGATGATGTTGTTCAAGATGTGGGGGCACATCACAATGTCTTAAGGTACGTGTTGTTGTTGAGGAGAGCGTCTGGATCATGTCTGACGTTTCCTTGCTTCGACAACAGCGCTTACGTTTGCGGGCGATTCTAGTTGGGACATTACATGAAGATTTTGCCTCGGTCGCATTTCTCCTTTCAAAGTTATCCGTCAGCCTAGCTGCGCAAGGAAAGCGGTTATTCTCCACTTGCAATGGAAAGAGGATGAGGTGAAGCTTTCTACTACTACCGATGGGCGTCACGTTCCCACCCAGTTGTGTGCAGTTGTCTTCGCCGACCCCGCAATCTAATGTCGCACGAACTAGTACTGACTTTCGCTCTCGAACACTTCCACAGTTTTTGAAATTGACGTCCTCGCTACTTCTCCTCACCGTCGCCAGTCAATGTCATGACATTTCGGTCAATTCGACGAGTGCTATGGGGCCGGAAATATGGCACGTATGTCTTTCATCTTGGCCACTCATACCTTGACCTCTTTTGCAGGCGACATATCCCATGCAGAGGTTCTGGGTCAGCACATCATCATCTTGAACAACGCCGATGTCGCTATGGAGATGCTTGACAAGAAAAGCTCTTTCTATTCTGATCGTCCTGTCCACCCCGTGGGTGGCGAACTCGTTGGTTGGAAGAATATGATCGTCCTCCTTCCCTATGACGATCGTCTTCGTGAATACCGCAAAAACTTTGCTCGTGTGATTGGCAGCCGTGCAGCGATGAACACCTACCACCCCATCGAGGAGATGGAGACCCGTCGCTTCCTGCAGCTTGTGCTCGCGAAACCCGCCGAGCTATCGAACCACATCCGCCACACTGCCGGCGCCATTATCTTGCGCATCTCCCATGATTATGAAGTCAAGGAGAACCACGACCCCTTTGTTGACCTTGGAGACAAGGCAGTCGACCAGTTTTCCAAGTCTACGGCCACTGGTGCTTTCTTGGTTGACCTTATACCAGTTCGTAGCTCATCATCGCTCCCGGATAACGAAGCTGTCCGCCTCATTTTCGTCATACAGTGGCTCACGTTCCCGATTGGTTCCCTGGTGCGGGCTTCAAGGTCAAGGCAAAGGAATGACGTGCGACCCTCGAGGAGATGGTTCATAGACCATACCAATTCGCCAAGGATCAGATGGTGAGCAGGCCCCCAACGTGATGCTTTGATGATAAATGACATCACGCGTTTTAGGCGGCGGGAGTCGCCCCGGGATACTTCGTTGCCAACTTTCTCGAAGGCAGGACATTATCTGCAGAGGAAGACCACGTTGTGAAGTGGTCCGCCGCATCGTTGTACTCTGGTATGTTAAACTTCCCTTTTGATACAGGATTCGACTGAATGCGTGTACAGGCGGTGCTGACACTGTGGGTAACGAGCAACGCTTAGTGGTGGAACGTGTTGTTGACTGACAGCATTGACAAACCGTTTCGGTATTCTACTCCCTGTTCATGGCTTTGACGCTCTTCCCCGAGGCGCAGAAGAAGGCACGAGCAGAGATTGACGCTGTCATTGGCTCGGATTGACTTCCAAACTTTTCTGATCGTGATTCGCTGCCGTATGTCGAGGCGCTCGCGAAGGAAATTTTTCGTTGGGATACCGGAGCAGGTGTTCCGCGCCGTGTAACCGAAGACGATATTCACGATGGATACTACATCCCCAAAGGCTCTTTGATTATCACCAACCTTTGGTTCGCAAGCGGGTTCTGTCCGTCGTTTTTTTTTTCACTGATCTGAGTTTGATAGGTTTATGCTTCGCGACCCTCGAAGGTATTCTGAGCCTGATGAGTTCAAGCCAGAGCGTTTCCTTGCCCGCGAAGGAAAGGAGCCCGAAACTGACCCTCGCACCATCTGCTTTGGTTTTGGGAGATGGTTAGTTTTCGTTCTCGATGGATCATTGGTTATTTGGCTGACTTGGCTTCTGGACTAGCATCTGCCCAGGTTAATATCCGCTCAACGCCACGTCCGATCTGAAAGCTGACTATCTTTTTTTGTTGCGATCAGGAATGTACCCGGCCGACGCGTCTGTGTGGATCTCAGTCGCAATGTCAGTTGCAGTGTTTGAGGTGTTCAAGGTTGTTGAGAATGACATTGAGATCACGCCAGAGGTGGACCCGTCCGAGTCGACGGGAACCATCAGGTAAGGGATCATTGCCTGTTCACGGCGTTGGGTTGGGGAACTGACGGGGGTTGCAGTCACCCGAAGCCGTTCAAGTGCGCCATCAACATTGGAGCTCATCCAGCACGACCCTGTACTGTGAACCCAGGAGGTCATATCCGTTCAATCTAGGTTGATTTGGAGTGTTCTTTTAGCGATCCGGACGGCTACTTTTGCCTGTTGGTATTGTCGATATTCGGTGCATTTGCGTTGGCGAGGACGTGTCTATGCGTGGGCTAACCAGCGGAAAAGAATGACACAGGTTGGTGATGAGTTCTTTACGCACCACGTTGGCGGGATGCGTTCATCTCTTATTCGTATCTCGTCTCCAACGTCGTCGCGATAATCAGTGAGTTATCGCATTATTTTCCATCGTATCTGATGTTTGCTTTCCCCCTTTCAGTCGCATCACGATATGCAAGGCGACGATAAGCGTTCATGTTAAACATTTGTGAGAAATTTCTAGGCGGTATGGTCCGAGTCACGTTCCGAACGTTCAGTGACGTTCTATCCTGCGTAACTCACACTGCGTGACAATCGCAGATCGATACAATCTGGTGAAATCGAATCTGGTGTTTCAAATTGAATCTGGTGAGATCTAATATGGTTAGACGAACCCCTCTGACATCTGTGCACCGAAAGCGGATTGCGTATCAACGCCTCCGAGTTACTATCGAGTCGCCGAATCATGGCATTGTTTTGACACGACATAAGCTATCTGCAGCCAGGTTGGGCCCCGATGAGCTCCAAGTGATCAAGCCAAGCGCGCCGCTACGATCGAATCTGGTGAGATCTAATATAGTGAGATCGAGATCGAGATTTAAGATCTCCATTTCGCGAACACGTCGCGTCTCGGCATGAAGATCAAGGTATAAAAGGCTGAGGTTATGGTACGTGTATTCCCCATTCCTCTCTCCTCTACTCTCCTTTAGTTCTTACATTTATGCGCAACGGGGAAGCCCGACGTGAGAGCGGCGGCGAGTTTGCTTCTCAGAGAGATGAGGAGACTGCGAACCCTGGGGAGAAACGCCCATTGACCAATGCTCTCGAATTAGGTCCCAGAAAACGACCGTGCGTTCGGTTTTGATCTCGGTTTCCACTTCTTGGCTGACTATTTGTTAGGACCACACAAGACCCATTAGTTCATCACGGACGGCACTTTGGTCGGGCGTATCATACATTTTGCAACATCCAGGCCTTACTGACGAACGGAATGACCCTCATGGGTGATATCGAGGAGAATGGTCATGAGTCGCTAAGCCTTCAGTATGTGCCACGTCTCAATTATTCTTACATGCGCAAAATGTTAATTTATTCAAAGAGAAAAGCAAGAATATTCAGTGTTTCGTGACTTATTAAAACTTGTTCCCGGGCTTGAAACTCGCCTGATGGAATCTTCGGAGGACGACACCATGGTCATAGCGGAGTTGGTAAGTAATCATTCATATTCTCCGTCGATTTGATTTGCTGATGTGCGGCATAGATCCAGAAAGGCGCCAATAGTGCCAGGGCGGACGATACCAAAGGAATGAAAGCCGCAATCATTGATTGGGTCACACCGAAAGGCCAAACACTCAGCCCGCACATCCCCCGCAACGTCAAGTCCGGTCGAGGATTCCACCACGAGCGCACCGGGGCTCTTCTTTGCCCTGCCGGCTATGAATGGCAAAATCTGGAGTACGTGTTTGATTTGAATTGCATTCGATGCACTAACTACGTAGTTCCATAGAATCAAGGAAAAGCTGCGGAATGGTCAACTCCAGGTCGCCGGAGATCAGTGGCCCATCTTCCTTTATGCGAATTATATGTATGATTCCGACGACCCCTGGAACGGACTGCTTCGCAGCGGACTGTTGGTTTGTGTATGTTTCTTTCCATTCGCAGCAGAAGAGATTTTAATTTTGCTGAATTTTAGGCCTATAAGCACGTATTCACTTCACCTAGTTCTGTAGACAACGAACCAAAAGCTACTCGCTCGGGGAATGCCCGCCATCAGGAAATTGAACAAAGTTAGCTCAACCTTTACATAACATTAGCATGGGAACCAGGTACATCCTCAATCATAATTCTGACATACATATGGATCATGTTAGATACTGCATGGGAGTGTTGAGAAAAAAGATGATTTATCGCAATTGTTTGGTTATTTATCTATTCTCTCATAATTTTAACTTGGGCTTAATATAGTCATTTTCCAAATCATGATAGGTTTGATCATATATCACAGTGAGTGATAAATGCTAACATTGCAGTTATTATGACGTATCTGATCAAGCATTTTGGAATTTGAAAGCAGATCATATTGGCCTATGATTGAGTAATTGATCATTCATCTAAGAATTGTATATTTGATCTTACAAATCACAGATATCACATTAGATCACCACTATCATAAATATATATGTAGCCACTTCTACATAGTTGATACACTAGCTCATTGTCTTCTCTATGATCCATATGACCTTCACTATCACAAATGTCAACATGATCATATATAACTATCATGTGGAGGTTGATGTTCATGATACTATCTTTCTATCTTGGCTTTCTTGATCTATATTTCCTTAAGGACACCTATAGTCATTTCCATACCATTGATATACCCTATCATATTCATCTAAATAGTATATTTGATCTTCAACATGTCAAATACCACATCTGATCACCACTATCATAAATATATATGTAGCCACTTCTACATAGTTGATACACTAGCTCATTGTCTTCTCTATGATCCATATGACCTTCACTATCACAAATGTCAACATGGTCATATAAAACTATCATGTGGAGGTTGATGTTCATGATCCTATCTTTCTATCTTGGCTTTCTTGATCTATATTTCCTTAAGGACACCTATAGTCATTTCCATACCATTGATATACCCTATCATATTCATCTAAATAGTATATCTGATCTTCAACATGTCAAATACCACATCTGATCACCACTATCATAAATATATATGTAGCCACTTCTACATAGTTGATACACTAGCTCATTGTCTTCTCTATGGTCCATATGATATCCTAGACCTTCACTATCACAAATGTAAACATGGTCATATATGACTATCATGTGGAGGTTGATGTTCATGATTCTATCTTTCTATCTTGGCTCTTTGATCTATATTTCCATAGGGACATCTATAGTCATTTCTATGCCATTGATATATCTTACCATATTGAACTTGAATGATGATATACTTTAATGTTTGAGATTATGACCATCATGGGTATGGCTATAATCATAATTCATACATAAGGAATTCCATTATCAATCATATTCAGACTGTTATGTTTGACCAGACCATTACTCATTGCTAAGTTTGATATACACATGTTCAACTATATCATAGGAATGGTTGTTATCATACAAAGAAATTGTATCAGGGTTAATGTATCTGACTATATCCTCATTTGTGGCAATGCAGAACAGATCTGTCTATGCTTCTCAATCTTAATGCAATTGAGCAATAATTATCTTTTTGTGAACAGTCTGATCAGCTGTACATCATTGGCATAACTGGCCAAATTTGTAGAAATGGCAATATGAGAAATATACATATCAATTATAGGATTTGATTAGCACCGTATCCGTGTGAGATCAGCTGTTGAACCCGAATTACTTGAACTGAGCGACTTGAGCTGAACCATTGAATAATTGAACCCAAATTCTGATGATGGCACTATCCGAGTCCACGATGCAATGTTCAATTTGAACCACAGCAGATATATTATGGTTTATTACGAACATGAACCATGATATTAACAATATGTGATATGCATTAGTCAGCAGATCCTGAAGCAATTGCCGCGGTTCTCTCATTGCGTTCCACACGCTTCTGGTGGATCCTAGCTAGCGCACTGTTTTTGGATGGGAAACGCTCAACCTCCGAATAGAGAGGAAAGATCTGACTGTCCTTATATATTAGACGATAATTGAAAAAGAAGGAATAATAACGATACCGGTTCCACCACACCATCAACTGATCAACTTCATCCCTCTCCTCCTGGTCATCGAGCAGCTCGACAATACTATTGTAGAACCGTTCGGAATCCGTGACGAGGTCCGTGCGGGAGAATACCTGTGCCGAAGTTAGTGCAAAACGAGCCTAAAGACTGATGAGTCTATACTAAGTGCACGAGATTCACTCCTTCACTTACCTGGGTTGCAACATATGCAAGTGAAGCTTTTGTCACCGAACGCATGCCATGAATGCGCGCGTTTCCAGAGCGCGTAGCCTTGGGTTCCTGGTCCACAGAGCTCGGGGACGTAAATGTGTGCTTATAGGCCTTGAAGTAATCAATAGGGTCAATTGAAATGCAGCAAAATCATCAGTACGTACCGCTACAAGAAGACCACTGCGCAGAAGACCATTCCACGGGTCATCAGCGTCGTACGTGTAGTTCGCGTATAAGAACACAGGCCATTGGTCTCCGGCGACCTGTAGCTCACCATTCGCAAGCTTCGCGCGAGTCCTGTGAACCAAATTCATGTTGAATCAGTATTATCGCATGTGAAACAAAAAGAAAAGATATACTCAGCGTTGTTCCAATCGAGACCGGCCGGACAGAGCAGGGCTCCAGTGCGGTCATGGTTAAAGCCACGTCCGGACTTGACGTTGCGGGGAATGTGCGGGATGAGCGACTGTCCTTTCGGAGTAATCCAGTCGATAATCGGACCTTTCATTCCTTTCGTATCGTCAGCACGGGCGCCATTGGCGCCTTTCTGGATCTGCGGGGATCAATACCGGGCATACCGCCAGCAATGACGAGACGCACCAGGTCTGCGACTACAATCACTTCGTCCTCCGAGGAGTCCATGAGTCGGGACTCCAGTCCCGGAACCGTTCGAAGAAGTTCACGGAAAACCGCGTATTCTTTCCTTTCACTGCAGGTTAAATCAAAAGTTGTCAAATACTGAAAGTTGGTAACGACATACGCAACTGACAAGGACTCTTCCTCGGACATTGACTGAATCCCATTCACGATGAGGGTCTGCACGTTGCAGAACGCATGAACGGCCCTGCCGAAGTGACGACCATGATGGACCAGTGGATCTTGAGTCGTTCTGGGGCAATCATAAATGTATCAACATTTATCTGGGACAAAAAACTTACGGTTTCTTCCTCGGTCCTAGTTGTAGCGCGCTTGACGCTACACGCTTCCTGCCGGACGTAGGCTCATTATCACTGGTAGCTGCAGACATAGAAAGGTAGGTGAGATGAAGGGCAAGCTCCGAGTCAATGGCAACCCAACTGACGAACCTCTTATATACTACTCCGCCTAGATGAACCTATCGCGCTCGCATTTGCACTGTTGTGAGGTGAGAAAATCCACGCCATACGGCGGGTATCATAGAGAAGTAGTACGCCGCGAGAGTATGGGTGGGAAAATGTAGTGCCACATTTTTGCATAGTACGCAGCGCTAAGATATTTTCCCATCTACTACGACTCGCTCCACTCTTGATTGAAGCTTCCGACAGTGACTTCGGCTATGCAATGGCATTTGAGTCCGACGGGACTGTTTCGCTGATGGGAAATCGAGGTGCGGCGCCAGCCCGTTCAACTCACCTGTGTTTCCCGATCACCACGAAGTTCCATTGGCAATCGGTAGCGACGCCACCAGATAACCAGAATACCCCCCTGAGGAGGCCTAGGACCTAAGGATTCGGACAATGGACGTCGGCGACCACGGCATTCAAGGACTATTTCGCTGATCCGAGAAATCGAGGTGCGGCGCCAGCCCGTTCAACTCGCCCGTGTTTCCGCATCACCACGAAGCTCCACTGGCAATTGTTAGCGACGGGCCGCCATCAAATACCTAGGACCTAAGGATTTGGACAGTGGGCTTCGGCCACCAGTGACGGCATTCCTCGGAGGACTATTTCTTTGATCCGGGAAATCGAGGTGCGCGGCCTCTGTAACTCGCCCGTGTTTCCCATCACCATGAATTCACTGGCAATCGGTAGCGCCGACAACTAGCAAGCTAGCCGCAACGAACCTATGATACTTAGTTATGAGAAATATGGAAATTCTGAGACCCTGTGCTGGTCGGGTCATGGTCCAGTAATTATTTCCCATCCCTAAGATCGCTCTGTCGCTAACTTCTCTGAGAAGGAAGATCATAATGACCAATCTGAGCAGATCACGATGTCGTACGGCGTATGGAGATCTGCTTCATGCACTTAAATAATGATGCTCACTACCTGTTGTGACACCAAAATTGATCTCTATGGCGTCCTCAGCAGGCAGACTCTGTGGCAGACGTATGTTACCTTCGTGCCGACATGATCACTCGGTGACTTTGACACATTGACAGGTCCCGCAAGCCCGCCGCTGACTCAGGTTGTCGCGTGTGACCTGGAAGGACTTCATTCACGGCGGTGCCTCAACAATCCGAGTCCAGGTTAGCAATGAATCGCACCCGTGCATACTGAGTCCTGTCTGATTGTTAACGGATTTAGATATTGAGCAGCAAGTCAAACACCCCCGAAAACATCCCCGCCTTGACTCTGACCCCGGCTCCGCTGACGACTATTCGAAGAGATCAACAGGCTCGGAGGACCTAAGACGGTTCCTGTCTGCTCTTATTCAAGAAATACGGTCAATGGAGATTCAGCCAGGACAGATGTTGGGCGACCAGGTTGCGAATCCGAATCAGCGTTTGCGTGCTGGTCGTGTCAGCACTGCCTGTTGTAGCGTGTGTCAGCGTTACGATAGCCACAATTAATGATCGTACTGTGTCGCATGCAAGGCGCCAATTCTGAAGGCTGTTGATATTTATTCGATAGCGAGTTGTCAACTTGCTTGATGCTAGTATACTATGGACTGTTTTCTTGGCTTGAATTGAATTGAATTGAATGTCACGCGACGGACCCTGGCAGGATTGCGTGCAGGACGATTACATAAATATTCCGAGTACAAAAACACAACATTGATTCTAATTGTACTTGTATCGTACCTCCTCAGTCCATGATAACACAACACCCGTGACACCACCTCCCAACACTATCATCGAACTTCAATGACTGGCGTATCATGAATATGTGGTGGGACCGACCAAAATTTATCCCTGGCTGGCCACCCGAGTGGCTCGGGTTCCACCTTGAGAAAGTCTAACATTAGGGCAGGCCCCACAAGCAGGCCCGGAGCGACAAGGGTAACCAGGAGGGATGGGTCGAATGAACCACAAGAACGGACGGACAGCTGCACGACCTATTGTTATAAGATAGGAAGCCTCCGGAACAGATGGGTCCAATGCACATAAATATTTTCTGTGCATATCCTCAATAGTCTCGCTGGGCATGTATTTCGCAACGGATTCTTCTATTGTCTCCAGAGACTGCTGAGCCTGTAGCATATTCTCCATGGCGGCTTTCTTTCTCTCCAATGCGGCCCACCAGAGGTGAGCACACCGATCGGCCTCGCCAAAAGACGGAGGTAAGCTCTCAGGGCCCTAATTGAGATGTCGGATAAGTACGTATTGACGAGCCAAGCTTGATTCACTGATTCATTGAAGGGCTACTCAGCACGGTACTCACGTTGGCGTTCTGGGCATCGGGCACCTGACCCGGATCTCCTTCTGAGGAATCGGTCGATGATGATGCTGAAGAGCAGGGGGATGGCGGAGAGTTGGGCAAAAAACGCCCAAGAGATGCGATATTAGTGAACGAGTTTGAGTCTTCCTCGAAGCGTTTGTTTGGCATATCGAGGGCCAGAGAGTGAGGGGGAACTGAACTGATACCGTGAAATCGTCCTGTGGTATCCATGGGTAAAAAGGAGCTGGTCGAAACACAGGGCTACCTCAGCGTGTGGATTGTGAGAGCTTCACTGGCCGGGGGCATTCAAGTTGCCCCTTCCCTTCTTGTACATGCTACATATGTGGCACACTCTGGCACACTTCCATAAAATAAAACTCAGCAATCAAGCAAACACTTAGAACGAACTTCGGTTGCACGCCAGTGGTAGCAGAGAAGTCCTTTATTTTTCTATGGCTTGTGGAATCCGTACACGTATCCTAAACAAGTGGAAGGATATTTCCTGACTTCTCACAAGGTGGGCAGTGCACTTTGAAGTGATTTTTTCATGGGAATAGATTAGCTAATAGCGCTCGGGCTCAGTCGGGGAATTTAAAGTCCGATGAGTCCCCAGTATGGACGGACTGCCGCCGGGGAATTAGCGCAAGGCAGAATCACGTGCACATCTAAAAGTAAGTCATACCAAAATTCTAGAGTCTTGCTCGGTACTACCAGTACTGGTGATGTGCTTTGTTTGACAACTTGGGCTCCCAATCGTAGCTTGCACGATATTATATCATAGGTGCTGCCAGAAGTGATACTTGATACTTGTTCGAACTTTTTTTCAGTTTGAGCACAACATTTTCTGGCCAGTGAAATGATGGGCCATTGGTCGTAGCCCATCAGAGGCATGAGATCAAACCAATGTGAAGACAGAAGTCAGGCAAAACGAAGCAAGTGGAAAATTGGAGAATGACTAACCCGGAACTGGGAGCCCGTCTCATCTAAGATTTCGCACAATTCCGATGATGCCCTCGGCGAAGATCACGATAAGAGTGGCCGATAAGCCGTGGGAATAAGAACGCATCCGCTCTATGGAAATACTGGCACGCTCAATCGAAAGTTGAAACCACTTTACCAAGATCAGACGACGCGGTGATAAAAAAAAAAGAAGACCCGTCGGTGGATCTGATCGCAACCCGAAGCCTGGAATCCAAACACATAAAACCCACCTGAGTGAATGAGCTTGTTAAAGCACAGTAGCCTTCTCAATGTCATTCGGATGCAACCCAACCCACCATGGTGCCTATCACTGTGAGAAATGGGGCGGTCTGATCGATGAGATGGATAAGGTGATGCAAACAGGAGCCCGAGGGTGAGGACGAGTCACACGAGGGAACGTATGGGCGGGAAGAATGAACGTGTTCGGAGTTCGACCATGATATCCCTCTTCTTGTGACTGGAGTCGACCTGCCTGTCGAATGCAGGAGTTAAAACGCCCGGCAACGTTTGTGCCTCTCACCTCCCTGCCTAATCCGCCCCTCTGCTCCAATCCATCGGACGAGGTAAACACGAGCATTCTCAGACTCCCAACACCATCCTTCCTGACCCAACTACCCACTCCTACTGAATATTGCTGTCCATAAGCGACTTGAAAAGATCGCAGGGTGTGGGATAATCATTGCAAGGCGTGTGGCGGGAGTTATATTGGTGACGAACTACACCGAAGTGTCTCGAGGGAGATGAGCGAGAGTACAGTATTCCACAGACGGGAATACCGGAGCAGCGATAGTCAAGTCAGAGCAAGGATCGTTGACATCTTTGTCTTCCGAATCCTTCACCCTTGTCTCATAATCAGGCCGAGATTGTCCTGGGTCGCTCGCGAGATAGCAAGCAAGGATGTATTGGATGCCCTCTTTCAGACCTGGAAATGAACAGGTTCGCCGTCAGCCATCCATCATATACTATGTTATCATACCTGCAACCTTGAGACCCTGCACGCCATATACGTTCAGATACGCATCGACCACGCCGCCCTGATCACGGGACTTCATGGCCCAGCTTCATACCTGGATTCACACCATTGTGATATCATTCACGATACTGGGAACAGCCAATTAGAGAACCTACCGAGTGGAACGTCGTAGACGCTGGAAGCATAAGCACGAATTGTTGTCTAGGACGCGACTTCAAACGAATTTGGAGCTCGCCTTGTCATCCCCATCAATATATACAGTATCCGGCGCATCCGTCGACACCGGGGTGTCCCCTTCCCTGATGGCCGCGGCACTCCCGGCAGGGAACTTTGGATGGTACATAGCCACCTCTCCCCGATACGAGGGCAGACGTCTTACGAGTTCTCCAGTAAAGCTTGTTCCGACACTCGAGCACGTACGGGGCGGGGAGCAGAGCTTGATGAGCGGGTAGTCTGGAGGCTTGTTGGGATGTAAGGAACACTACGTCATTGTGAATACGGGCTGAGGATGGCGCATTTAGGAATGTCGGAACTTGTCCATACCTTTGCGTGGTCCTCTAATGTGATAGATTAGATGGAATGAACTGATAATCACAACGATATGTGGTGGTAATGAAATCGATCACGATGGAGTAGAAATGTACCTTTACAGGTCTGATTTTCATCAGAACGTGGCCGCCAACTTGGACGAAGATGTCGGGCAAGTGCAGTTGTACCCTGAGGAGGCGTATCTGTATCCTTTTCGCCACAACATGGTATTTTGGAAACGACACATACACGGCTGAAGCTGAAAAGGAGAGACGGTGGCGATCATTGGAGGAGGAGGCGGGCTAGAGGCGCTACGGGTTGCGGATGGACAGCGGGATGATGAGACACTAGAGTTGATAAAACTCTGATGGATGAGACGGGTGCTTGGACGGCGACGCACCGCCGTTCGGAGCACCGATTGAAAGCTGAGAATGAGAACCAAAGCTACACACGCCCTTCGGGGCGTGATCGCGATCGCATTCGTCTTGAGGACGTGGGTGTAGTCGTCGGCGATGAATGCGAGGCAGGCTGCGAACTCGACGAACGCGTCGACCCAGCGCTCGTCATCCGACGCGGACCGGCGGACAGCAATCTAGACTTGACAGAGGGTGTGAATTGCGAACTGGCGGCTTAGGACGACTCGTGACTTTCCTCTGCAACATGCGCCGTTCTCTCACCGATCCGTCCTGCAGCAGGCTTCGACACCGACGGTGAAAGGGGCTCGTGGGAGACGGTGCACCTGAAAGCGCACAGCACGGGAAGCACGTCAGCACCACACGGGAGATAACACGAGGCTGGGAATTGACAGACATTATCACGAATAATCCACCAGAGACCCCATGCACGGCGGAAAGAGTATGGAAAAAACGGCGAAGACACGTCCAACTCACCAATAGGCTGAGTATACCAATATCCATGGCCTTGTGCTGACGCAACGCGACCACTAAGGAGCCACGGCGGGAACTGTAGTGATGGAGGGGGTGGAGGGTAGAAAGTGGAACGAGTGCATATGGGAGTTATAGGAGGTCCGCGGTGTGGGGAAGGGGGGTACCACTAGGCTGATGGCAAATCCGACTTGATTTCTGGTCTGGAGCTCGAGGTCGCCTCTCACTCTGGTGAGAGGTCGACTGGGATTGACGAGAGACTGGAACCGATATCCGGGTCCCATTGAACCCCATCGGCTCTCGACGAACTCGACGATGGAACTTGAGGGTCGACTTTCGACATCCCTTCGTCACATCCCTCTATCGCCGTCCGCTCTTACAAGAAACAACATATTACGTGTCCGGCCTACATTGGACACCCGATAAGACCTGATCGAAGGCGTGAATTCGGGGTATCCTTGAACCTGGGCACATGAATGGATGTCAGCGAGAGTCGGACAACACGGGAAAACGAAATGAGCTACCAAAACCGAGGGAAAGAAGAGAAACATTCGACGTACTCTCGAATCGCCCTCGAACGCGCGCATCGACTGGCTGATCGCCTCGTCGTTAAACTCTTCAAACCCGTTAAGGGAAGTAATAAACGCCCCAACGTCCCCCGCGAGGCTTTTGAACTGACACGGAAGCATATCGGGTTCAAGATTGCCCTGCAACTGAGTTACAGTCGACCGCTTGCGCCAGTCACCTTGCCGGCGTTCCATCACGTTGGGATTGACGAGCGACTCTTGAGATTTGCGGGAGACCTTGCGCGGGTAGAGAGAGGCAGCATTTTCGCGGAAGAGAAACAGAACCGGTCTTGAAGTCCAAAGGCGGACCAGACGATGCCAACGGAGCTCCCAAGCTCGCGCGAGGCGTTTTCGAAATCGCGGAGCTGAACGCCCAATGATGAGTTGCTAGGAACGACTGGAGTGAAGACGCTCATACCTGCTTGTCCAGTATTTCAATCCGTCTTGGTGGGTGTTTAAGTTGAGGGAGCGGAAAGATGCACCAAAATACCTACCTCTCAAAGTTGTAAAACAGCCGCGTGCCAGCTTGTTGCTGTTTCTCGTCCATTGCCGGTACTAACATTACTGACGTCAGTGGAGAACAAAAAAAGAGAAGTTCGAAAAGAAAAAGGTCAAGAACGTACATTCGACTTCCTCCGTAAAAAGGTTCACCCACAGCTGATTAAGGGTATCAGCGCCATCCATATACCAAGGTGTCGACAGAAAGAGACGGACCAGCATGAAGTTCGTTGCTGCGCTTCAACTCGGACACCACGTCTGCCAGACTATACGGCCTCCGCCTTCCGGTTCCCAGAGTGCTCATCCACCACTGAGAAATGTCCTAGGGCTCGTCATCGTCAACGTCGACCCAGGACTCATATGCGGAGACCTCGCCGAACCGACCAACGTCTCGTCGTCCATGTGTGCTATTCTCGCGTGCTTCGCAGGTTGCGTCGTTTCACTTGGGCAGCTATTTTGGTAATCTAGTCGCTTATTGTATATCTTGTAAGTATCTGTATCGTGTGTGGCGCAAGAAAGACACTATTGGAATAGAAAATGTTGAAACAACAAAGAGATACCCTTGTCAGCGTTGACATCAAAAACGACAACAACGCGCACGTTGTTTAGAAACACCACGAAGCGACCACGAGGGAAGGGAGAGAGCAAGATAAACGAGGAGCCATGCGTTAAATATATATTCCAGGGTTCGAGAAGACAAGAGCAAGCGACCGGCCTACGAGTAGGGCGAGGCGAGCTGCGGTGGGGCGACACTGGCAAGCCACAAATTTGCGTGGCATAGCACCGTGATTCCGAGTGATTGGATAGAGGGGGCAGGTTCAGAATGGAAACCAGCCCCCGAAGATTGCAGACATGGAACCGGTCTGTATACGAGTGCGCGGGGTTTTGCGTATCGTGCGAGCGCGTCAAACAGACCTCGAAGTCGGCCAGCGACCTACTAAGATATTTAGTGTGACTATACGACGGATGGTATTAGACTTACAAAAGGTTTTCTGAGGCGATTCATATTACTGGGTTTCTGGCAGCGTGATCGTGCGATGGATCGCACATAACGACAGGGCGACCGTCGTGATTATCGCCTAATGAATACTGAGTAATTGTTTTGGGATGGACAAAGGTGGCGAAGTCGACTGGGAATGCATGGCCACAGCCTGTCCATCGAGGGAGTTAGTCTGAGGGCATTCGACCATCGCACCGGGAAGATGAACGACGATCACACCTGCAGTTTGCTTCTTGCTGATCCGATTGAGTCTCTCAGATGCTAGTAAGAACAAGCGACAATCATTGGACTTGATGGCGACGCAAAAGCTCCTGCTCGATGCATGCACCCATGGATAAGTAACCGGTGCGTGACGTACAGAGTTACAGAAGAAGTCAGATGACGAATGCAGCTGGTTTCAATTCTTCGGCGCCGGTAGGAATAAGGGACGCGACAGAGAAATGTGCAGTTCCCGTCTGATGGATTAGATGTCATCGTGTTCCTGCGTCCAAATAGGACGAAGGGAGGCACTTGGGGGGTAGCAGCGGCCTCGAGCAACGCGTAGAGCGAGTGGTGACGGTACAAGACAAGTGGGTTGTATGCAGACATTAGTTTTTTTTTTAGCGTAGCGCTAATAGAGTACCACGTGACGGTGCATTGCAGAACGGTTCAGAACCTTCAAACCTTTTTGGTTATATGCAAGTCGGTGCGGGTCATGTAGTAGAGGTGATTCAATTTAGCATCAAGACATCCTCGCCAGTTCTTTAGATCATTGTGTCGCTGTCTCGACCTTCTTCTTGCACCCGCTTGCACCCCTTCGCCTACTGCGGCAGAATTCGAAAGAGTTCTATGACGATCAAAGATTTCACCCATCCATCTCTGGAGTCTCAGAGGACTTTGTCAGAGAAGTTTCCCGTATGGGTCATAGCTTCCCTCTCACGAGAATAACCTCTGGAGAGATCGCGTTCCACAGCGAACTGCCTCCGAGAAGAACTTGCTCACAAACGGCATCCTTTCCCACACACCTACTCAGGCTCCCTTCACTCGACAGTTTCCCAAGCCCGCACGGCTGCCAGTTTCGTGGACAGCAATTGAATTCAGTGAGGATCTGGAAGGATATTTCATGCGGCCAATGAATGAAATGATTGGTGATTCATCACAGAAGAGTTGTAGAGCACTGGTAGTTGTACTGCATCACATAGTACGAACAAGTTGAAGGGTTTGCCAGTGGTCGAGACCCCGGGTACCTAATCTCGTTTGATCATATCGGGCAAAACTTTGGGCGGAATTGTGGTTGGCTTGATGTGACGAGCGCGTACTGCCTTCTTTCTGCTCCTAGTACTACCTAAGCTTGATCAAACGGATTTACTGTATCACCAACTCCACCTCTTGCCTGCGATCTTTCAACTTCCAATCGTGGAGGTCAAGCAGGATCAAGGTTTCGATCAACGGCCCGAGTATGCAGCTTTGCAACAGTTGTAAAGCACTTCTATTTTGAAACAACCTGAATACCTTACCCAACATTGTTACATTGTTCTTAGTACATTAAAAGTTCCTGATGTCAACAGGGAGGCTACAGACGCTGAGAGCACCATGTCCAGCGTCTGCGCGACTTTGGCACTCCTTTTTCCTCCTGGGTTCCCTTTATTCATGTCGGTAGGTAAATTTGAAAATTTGAGCGTAGATCCCTTATCAAGAGTTTGCATCGGTGACTGTGTCCGGGGAGTCCGTATCTCGTGGTGTCCAACATTTTGATAATCGATGAACATTGAACGTCTAAGATTTGTCTAAGATCTGATCCAGTACATTCCGATAGTTACCTATCGGACCCATGTCTGCTCTTGTGTGTAGCCACCCAGGACGTAGAACGAAAGAAAGAAAAGCACATATTGGCACCATACGGTCAAGACAAAGATATTGCTTGAGAGTCGTTTTGAAAGTGAGGATACTTATCGATCCAGTCCAGAGGGGGATATAAAAGAGTTCGTCGCACGCAGCAACCAAAGCAACGACTACTGCACATCGACTGTACGCACGCACAGTCCTTCAACTCCTCCATCGGCGTCTCTGTCCGGATCTGAACCTTGATAAAACTGTTCGTCGTGACACATTTGTACTGCACACGACTCTGGGAGGCGAGCAACAGCGCACCGAATGGCTGTCTGAGCCGAACGACAAGCCGCAGTGCACGAGCAGCAAGATCAAATTGAGAAGTGATGTCCGAGAAATCCTCGTCGATAAGATGGCTGGTCCACGGATGAATGAGTACCAAACCCTCCATCAAGTTGTCCTCGGTCTCGATTTGCACTTCACCAAGAGTGGGTGCTACCGCACGATAGACAGGAAGGAAAGCGTCGGAATCATGTTCTGGGAGACGTTCGATATTGTTGAAAGGGTAAATGAGACCGGAAAGTCGCAGTCGACCAGCGACCAGCGACCGAGGCGGGAGATAATATAGTTCATACAGCTGATGAGACAAGGAGGGATTGAGACAAGGAGGGATCAGGCTGCGACGACTGCAAGGCCTTGATGACACTATCAATCTCGGCAGTCTCGATTGGTTGGGGGACGTGTGGGGGAACGACTTGATCATAAACAGTGAGATCCGAAGGGAGGTAGCTGTGGTTACTGCCCGAGATCCCAGTCCAAGCGAGAATCGTGACATTATCCGGCCGTGTAAGAGTGTGTTCCAAGAGACGACCGACTGCTTGGTTACCCTCGCCGTATATGACTGGGAGGGTGACATTGAAGATACCGAACAATGAGTAAGCGACATCTTTCTTCCGCGTTGTTTGGCGCCTCGAAGCGAGGTAGAGCTTCTTGCGCACCCTCGTCAGCCCCGGCTGAAGTGCGGCGAGGGCCCCGAGTAGCAAACTTGGTTGCCTGTTTCATCTGCGAGGATAATAGGTGATTCCTTGTGATTGAATATCTCCAGACCAAGGTATGGCTTTCAATCTTCTGTGTAAAATTGGAAAACCCTTGAAGCGACTTACTCCTGATGTGACCACCCGCGCCCGTTCCAGATACTCTTCCACAAAGGCCCAGGATTCTGGGATTCCGAGAGAACCCCGAGAAGATGGACGATTGTCAGTGCTGCACGACAATATCACTGGAACATGGCAACGACTGAATCTTGCTGAACTCCCTTGACAGTCGCTCTGGTTAACACAGCACACGTCGCTCCACGCCCACCGGAACCTGCGAGACTGCACGAGCTTGCAGAAGTTGATGAGTTGTCGATCATGGGGGATGTGGGTAGTCCATAGATAACACTATTCTCAACCATTTGGAACGATGGCTCGGGCGGTTGCCACCTGTGCGAGAACATCACATATTCATAAAACTTCTCCACCTCCCTCTGGATGCGTGCGCGGTCGAGCCGATCACGGACTGTCATGCCTCATTGGATATGGGAGCTTGTCGGAGACGACCGGTGGTGGTGTTAACCAGTGCTCAGGTGTCTTGGATGGCCTGCTCGATGACTTGAGTGGAGTCGTATCGAGATAACGACCCGCATGTCTGTCGACACAAAATCAGCCCACGTCGGCTGCGCAATGTGAACGAGAACGACTCATCCTGAACTTGCGGGTCAAGCGAATTCTCCATCCTCGACAGCGTCGTTGATCGCGTGCATCGTAGTAGCCAACGGTCCGTCCACCAATATGTCCGCCATAATCACATCGTTTCTCTCAAGAGACGCACCACATCCGTCGTTGAGCACCAGGTGTCCGTACGACACACTCGTGTTGGGATCAGGTTGGCTGTCTGCCGTCGCCGGAACCTCGATCGCCGTGCTCGGAAGCAAGGCCCCGGAGTTCAACTGCGTCGAGTCGCCGTCCTGGCGTTGCCCAGACCCAAACCCCGCTTGCGAACCCATGCCTGCGTGCGACATGTGCGAACCAGCAGGACCACGCGAACCTTCATAGTTGTCCGACTGCGGTCGGAACGGGAGCTGACTCGCGGGTGGTTGCGGTTGCAGACGACCAGAGACGGTGCTGCCGCCCCTACGATGCTTCGTAAGCAGCGGGCCGCTGAGGAAGCGTGCGTACAGGTGTGGGGTATGTCGTCCGTCAATCACCACTTCTTGCAAAGTCGTGATCAGTCGACCGATCGAGTCGAAAATCTCGTCTTCCATTTCTCGAGTGAGAATATGCACAAACTCGGGTCGAAGGAGCTGTTTAAGACAGTTCAATACAATGTCTTCATCACACGACAAGCAGGGGAACACACCTTGAGCAAAAATGCAGAGGCAAACGAGGCTGCAACGGGACCAGATTAGCTACACGCCGACGCCGAACAAGAATGAGGCAAACCATCTGGGGACGAACGCATGAGACCGCTTGGCGCGAGCACGTTGATCATATGCTTGATGACAGTCGTAGCGGTTTCAAAGCACTATGGAAGCTCTGTTAGCCTTGAACGTGACACAGGGCGAAGGAGGTGAACTACCTTTGTAAGGAACACTTTGTCGCTCGTCCCAATGCCACGCTGGAATCCAAAAGAGTACATGACGAGGCGCGAGTAGTTGACAAGCCTATGTTGCAAGTCAGCCAAAAACGGAAATAAAATAAGGAACACGAGCCTGCTCACAATGGAAGGAATGTACACCGGAATCGACAAAGAGTGTCTGTTACAGGAAAGTCATCAACAAAGCGGACGCGAAGTCGAGAAGAGCGTGAACAAACCGTTGGGGTCAGACTCGGACTGGAAGCGCAGCTTCCACTCTTTAAAGTAATTCCGTCAGCTCGCATCGTGCTGAAGCGTCACAGAGAGGAAGTCCAGGGACTGTGATATCGATTATCCACCACGTGATGACGTAAATTAATAAGTCAAAGCACACAAGGGGCTCGCCTCACCATGTTCAGTCCCGTCCGCGAATTAGGAACAGAAAATATCTCTTCATGGAACCGACCGACGATGCGCAATAGTTGAGAGTAAGCGCAGAGATGAACGTCGTACTAACGCTAGATCAGATGGATCATACCGCGTAGAGTGACCTCACGACACGTACCTTGTCCCGATACTGAGATAGTCTGTACCAGTCCGCGGAGTTCCTCGTGATGTAATCCTCCTTAATCGTCGCTTTCCAAACTGTGTCGCTGCAGATCGGTCCAGGTTGAAACAAATCATCCACACCCTCGTCCGGTTGAGCATCTCACGCTCCTGCCGTTCGGTCTGTGGCTGTGTCATCGATGCCTGATGCAGATTCAAATCGGTGATCCTGGAAGAGAAGAGATTAAGTGCGGGCTGTAATGCGGACGAAACGAAAGCGCAATGCCGCTAACCTGATTGCGAGCCCGGTGTATAACTATAACCAGCTCCGATCCTCTTCCCAGCGTCGAGCGGGGACGGCATAGATACTCATGAGGATGTATGCCTGGCACAGCTCGACGGACTTCCATCCATCGATAAGCGCGTTGGCGGCCGAGTGCTTCGCGAAATGCATCGCCACAGGGTATACCACGGATTTTTCGGTATAGTACCGGGACGAGATCGCACAGACTGTTTATTTAGAATGTCCGTTAGACGAGCCACGACAAAAGGAAGGAGACAATTCGATACGCACTGACTGTGAAAAGGAACGGGCAGCGCTGGAATATCGACGTCGAGTTGTGCAGGTTTGGGTCCAACACGCCTATAAAGGGCTAGAATGAAAGTCAAACGTCAGTCACAAGACCACAAGACGTGAATGCCACGCACATTGATCTGTTCCCAAAGACTGCCCAGCAACTTATCAGTCTCGCGATCAGAGAAAGAAAAACAAATAAAAGCAGCATACATGTCGAATAGCTTGTCTACGTCCGCCAGCGTCACCAGCCCATGCAACATGATGTCCGGCGGACTGTTCCTCTCGATCAAGTGCTTTCGAATGTTGAGGTCGTTCGCAGGACCTAGTCCGTTCCATGAGTATCGTCATCCAGACACCACGCTACAGCAAACATACCCGGCTTGAAATACTCCTTGTTCGCGACACCCTTGAGAAATACAACGTCAACAGAAATCCAATCAAAATAACTGGAACACATACCACGTTATTGTCGTCCTCCTCAGGCTTGGAGGCAGCGCCGCTGCCAGGACCGCAGCGCTCCCAGGCCGTCCCCTACTCTTGTTCTTGCCTTTCTCGTTCTCCTTGTCCAAAGACAGATTCGCGAGCAACCCGATCGGAACCGTCACGTCCAGCAACGCAGTTCGAGCCTTTTCGGCTTCCTCTTCCTCAGTGGCGACCGCCTCCTCGGCTTCCTCCACCACGTCCTCAGGGTCATCATCCATACCGACAGAATGGCTGGCAGAAGCGCGTGCACCGGCACTGGCGCCCGGAGCAGCAGCTGCGGTGGAAGACGAGGCTTCGACAGAACGACCCATTTCTCGGATGATGTCTATTCTCGCCGCTGTTGCCTGGGCAGATGGCTGCTGCCCATTGCTGCTCTGCAGATGGTCTATCCAATCAATCACCCGAACATCGTCCTTGTCAGAGGGCGAGACCGCAAGCTTGAATTGTTCGATCGAGAGCGGAGTCGCCATGTACGGGTTGTGAAGCTGCAATGAGTTGTCAGGACAAGTCACGTCAGTCTGATGACAATCGTCAACTCACCTGCTTCAAAAGAGACCCGATGATCTGGTCCTTGTGACGGATCTGCGCAAGCAGGTAGTATTCCCGTTTACTGATGCGAGGGGGCGGTGATGAGTAAGTGGACGACAACGTTTCGGAAGAAGATGTAGAAGAATTAGACGAGGTTGAATCGCACGACGAAGACCGTAAGCTATTCATTATCGTCGACATTGAATGATTAAAAATGGGTGGAAAAGCAGAAAGATCGAGAGAAGAAAAGGGAAAGGAAGACTATGAGGGTAAAAAAAGGATCGTCGCAAACAGGAGGACTTTAAGTAGCTCGAGCTGCAAGGTGAACGCTAACGAGACTCTGGACGATACAGCCCCTTGTTGCGAGCGGTGCTGCCTCTCCGATGGACAAGGAAATCGACAAAACGGAGTGTGACGTATTTCCTAGGATCGATGAGAAGGATAGTGCTGGGCACTGGGTGATACCGCAGTCTGCCTAGCTTCAAGGATATAACCTAAACTATGCCGCCTGCATGCCGATTATAGGCTGACGCGAAACGAACGAACCACCCGGTTAGCCAGCATCCAACTAGGAGCATATCATGTTCCGATGTCCAAATAAAAAAACATGCCGGCAATGCGGTGCTCGGGGACGGCGCCAAAAAAAATCACAGGACAAGTCAAGGAGGAGTGAGCATCGCAATGAAGACTCACTTGGGCGTGGTTTTAGGCTTCTTGGCCTCGACGATACAGGGATGACCGGAGGACGTGCAACGCTTGCACGCATCGTCTCGATTCTCGAATGCGTCGAATGCCTCCTTGTAACGCCCCACTTCCGCCCCACGCTACGTAATACCGCATGTTTGCTTTTTACCCCTCGTAGTTCGATGGGTCGCGTTCAGTGATCTGATGGTACAGTCAGCGCCGTCAACTCGGTGTGCTGTGCGGATCAATTTATACCTGGGTGGCATTTATGAGTTCATCCTCCAACAATCCTACTCGCGCCTTGCAGAACTTCAATATGATGTCACTGATATTCGTTGGGTGAAGTGAGAGTGCGATCGGGTAGGATCTGATGGCCGCATCATGGTTCTTCGCATCCATTGCTGCATCACCCCCCTTTTCCAGTTTTTCCGAAAATCTGGAGAGATCTTCAGATTAGTCTCCGAGCGGCAGATACGATCACTCGCCGAGTTCCCCGGTCGCTCGTCGAGGATGCTCGTCTCCTCTTGATAGCCCATTTTTCATCGTTCGGAAACATTCGACCACCTCTATAAGACAATCGTCGCCTTCGAGAACATTGCAGACCGCCAGATAAACACGAGACGTGGGAAGCTTGAACTGACTGAAACGAGAATTATCATGCAGTTCTCAAAGACCAAATCAACCGTACCTTTTTCACGGTACCTAATGCCTCACTCGCTGAGCGACGAATGAGCACCATTCTCGCCCGTCCCATCAGCACGCCTTCCGGAGGCGAGGGAGTGAGCAAGAAGATCGTGGAGTATTCTCATGTAGCGAATTGGTACCGACTTCCTGGACGGATAGCTCAAGCTCGTTTATTTTTTGCGCAACGAATACTGGAAGGGAGTCAGAAAACCGTCACTGGGGATGTTGAAGACGCACCTGAGCTCTTTTCGGGTAGATCAACGTCAGCGCGTAGTGCCCTAATAGTCTGGTTAATCGATCGAGTGAGCCTTGAGCTACAAGTACGCTGCGAGATGACTGATTTTGCGAACTGATACAAGTGAGTGTTAAAGAAGTGGATTTTAAGGCTGAGAGAACGCACTTAAGGTTTCATTCTGTGCGAGAAGGGAATTGATCGTTTCATTGAAGCCTGTATTTTCCTCGTTGGATGTAGCAAGCTAGGTACGTAGTTCCTGAACAGTTTTCGCGAGATTCGCTATGTCGTCCAAGTGGAAACCAATATCAGCGCAGCAGAGTCATATAGGTAATAAGCGCGTACTTTGACAGGGATTGCATGCACGTAGAGACTGGACCATGCCTTCGAGATCGTTCTTTTCAACCTTCAAGCACTGGATTTGCTCCGAGCGCACCTGGAGCGGCCAAGGGCAAATTGATAAGGACGTAATCTTACACGAGCAGCGTTACTCACTATATCGCGGTAGAGTGAGGGAAGGATGTCATACAGATTCCGCAGCGTGATGCTGTTGTCCCCAGTGGTCCCAATGGCGCAGCTTGGTGAGATAGCCATGGACCAGACTCAGGAGAGTTGTCCCGATTTGTTGATGTATTTTAGTGTAAGACCGACCAATTAGCAGAGGCTGCGATAACTGTGTCGTTGCATGCCGGGGCGATTCACCTTGGATCGTCGTTGCTGTGAATGCGCCGTTTCGCGAGCATCTTCTTGGTGGACACGTCAAGACAGTGAAGGTTACCATCTTCGGACAAGGCAAAGAGGGGGTTGGAGGCGCTGGCCCAGGCGAGGGATTCGTTGATATCCGAGCCGACCTGAATCGGAAAGTCTGCGAGGACGTAGCTGCCGTCTTAGATCCGAACGGAGTCGCGCCTCCACGTAGCGATGTGTCGTCCGGAGAGAACTTTACCGCAGCCAATCAGTAACTTGTCGTGTTCGAAGTCCGAGGAGTCCCGCCCGCGGTAAACAACCAGACAGAACGTTTCGTCATCCAATCCGGTTGGGATTTTCGTCCCATCTACCGAGACGTTCAATACATTCACCACCCAGCCGTGTGCTTTGAGCTCGACCACCTTTTCGTTTCCGCATCCAAGACGATCACTTGACCGCTCTTCGTCCCACACACGATCCAGATGTTGTAATGGAAATGGGGAGAGACGCTCTGGCTTGCATTCAAGTTAGAGCAATTCGAGTCAGAGCTGCAGTGAACACGATCGAAGAAGCTGGAATAAGAGCAGCGACTCACGACTGCGACGCCAAATATTCTGCTGACTCCCAACACAGTTTCGTCATAATCAAGACATGACTTGCGATCGAGCGTGATATCGAGGTCAAAGAAGAACAATATCCGGCGATTCCCGAATCCCAGCTACAAACTCGGGAAGTACCGACTGGCGCTGGCGCGCGTCGCTGCGCAGGTCGGTCGTTGCTAACTTGCCAACTTGGAGTCTTTCCAGGTGCGTCGCCTTTTCTTTACCGTTCGCCACTCTGACCCCTCGGTAGAGCGTGGGAATTCCTCACAAACGCCACTCACAACAAGGCGTGCGCCGCGGCCCGTCAGCGCTTCAGCTTCAAAGAAGGTTGGTTCAATCCATTTTCGCCCAACGGTGGTAGCACCTAGTAGTTTTCTTGTTTCATTCTCAGTTCCTTTGGGACGCTGGTGAGTCCCGCCGTCTCAATTTTTCAAACTCGCCTACTCACGGTTTCCCTTACTTATTTTGCGGACCGAGTTTACCGCGGTTCGAGTAGCCCAAGTCGTTCGCGAGGTTAGTTTCAAGAGAGTCGGAATCATCTTTCGGTTCGTTCCAGGCCAGCATCCCTGTCGAACTTGTTCGGGTGTTTGGGCCTTTCAAGCCTTCCGACCTAAGGAGGACGACGATAGGAGGGGCGCATAATGGTTGATCCGGGTCCCCTGTCAGAGATCAGTGAAGTATCTTTGACGGGTTTCGCGGCATGCGTACCATTCTTTTCTTGCTTCTCTTCCTTTGATTTATTCTGCCGATGTGACGTGAGAGCCAAGTTTTGTCTTATGCAGACGTTTTGCAATCGATATGGAACCCGGTCACATGTACTTATCTTGATTTCGCAGGAAAAGTTCAACTTCAAACGTTCAAACGTTATTCAAACGCGCTTCACTTGCACGTGTTCACGAGACGAAATCTGAAGCACGGAAGTGCGCTGCGTCCCAGTTTTGATCGCTAACCCTGAGTGAACACGTTTTTTCAAAGTGGAAATCTCTGTGACTTGTCAACTCCTCGAAGCGTCCGTGTAGTATGCACGGAAGCATGCCACGAAATAAAAATATAAAGAGAACCTCGTGAATTCAGCAGTCCGCCTCAGGAAACCTTGGGAGCGTTCGGCCTTCTAACTATCATCGGGCCCGCATGTGGATCGCGTCAATATATTTTCAACACACTCACCCGCTGAACAAATTTTGGTATGCACGAGAGACACCGAGCCGATGGGGACGAAGTTTGCTTCGTCGGCCGCCCAAATCCCATATCGAAGCCGCCGCCGCACGGGGCCGGTCGCAGTATACACAGTACAAATACAAGGGACGGAAGAAGGCGTTGGAGTGGGAGAAGAACCATGAACTTGAAGAAAGAAAAGGGAAACAGATTCCACGTTGTGCATGGTCTCATTGATCGCACTCCTCTGCACGCTTCTTCCTTCACTTGCGCTTGCGACCTTGCTCGCGAGCTTGGCCTATTTCTCTTGCGTATCGCCGCATATGAATGCGCTTTGCCTACGTCCCCGCCGAGTATTTACCCCAGCGATATGCTGTCCCTCTGGAAAATATCATGGAACAAGACTGGAGTCACTGGCCCAGACTGCGCATGTGGTGATAGATCCGGTATACAGATGATATGACGACAGCAATGAACCGCAGCTAGCGGTCAACAATTGGTAAAACGGTTGAATGCGCCGGCAACGTGGGACGTGCGACCGAACTTCGGAACCGTTTTGCCAGGGTTCACACTTTCTCCCCTCTCGCAAAGCTTTCGGAATTGAAGCAGTGTTATTCCATCCCACCCATTGCCGTCGTGAAATGAAAAACCCCCATCTTCTTGATGAAGGCGTGTGTCTCGACCATTCATTCCACTGACAGATCAGTTCCGAGACTTGCCAATACATGAATAGGCCATGATTCATTGATGCGGCACATGATGTCAAAGCGCAAGAAGGAACGCACGACGGAAATCTTTGACCTGTCGTTGCGCCTCGCACCACTCATTAGCAGCGGATTTGAAACCCACCGGAGTCCGGTGCGATAGTAAACTTTGGCTGTGAGAAAGATCCACGGCGTCCTCATATAGAAACTTTTGTAAAGTTGGTTTGGGAGGTACGTAAGTACGTCAAGACTCTGGAACTGTTTGCCTGCGTATTACCGAAATAGCGTCCACCTTGTCCGCACACTGGCAGGTACCGAAGTTCCTTGTTAAGTTCCGACGCCATTCATGCAGACGGGGAAAAACAAAGAACTTTTACGATATTCGCAACTTGTGCAGAACTCCTCCAAGAAAGAATCCTGTTGATTCAGACTGCCAGCTTTCGAGTCGGAGAATGCATATGGTGTCATGCCGTCATGCATAACGATATGGACTTACTGCCACGTGAGCCAGGCAACGTAAAAGAAGGTATTTATTCCTGGACCCGTCAGGGTAAACGGTACAGGTATTGAAAGCATTAATGCGTGGGGGATGCATATGGAGTGGGACCTTTCCTTTCGCCGGGTTCGAACGCTGCTGCGACGAAACGAGGGACCAAGTTAGATCCCACTCAGACCAACGCAGGAGGAACGTCTCTTTGACTGACATTTCCTCACCGATGCACCATGCCACCGATGCCACAAGTTTCCTGCAAGAATCTTGCCTTTGGCGGCGACTCACTGATCTGTCAGCCGTTCCATTCTTTCCCATAGCCGCATCTACGTGTACATTGTAAATGCGTTACGTTTTACCTAAATTAAATAACTCAATGATGGAAATTTTTTTGGGAATCATTGGGGCTGTACAGTGTAGCTCCGACCCTTCTGGAAACCATTCCGATGTCCACGCTTGACGCCGCGGTTCATGCTCACTATGCTGGAACTGTATGCGCGCAACATTCGTGGCAGACGTAGTTGTACTTGTGGTCGACACAGGCTTTAGTTTGACGAGTTTTTCTGGCCACGGACTGAGCGGTTCGACGGTCCAGTTCGCGGACTCGGAGCGCGGCGGAAACGAGAGGTTAAATTTTGGAGGTGAGGAATACAGTACCTTTACGAGATTCCACATCAAGATAGGCTGCACACGACGGAAAAGGCAGCCATTAGCACCCATGGACGAGACGTACGCAAAGAAGTAAATCACGCCTTTTACGATGGCTGCGTGCGTTCGAACGATGGTTAGCGTGTACATCAATGCAGTATGTAGGAGTTGACTGAGGCTAGACACATTATTCCAACAGGTAGAAACAAGGCCAATCTTGTAAACCGAGAGATCCAGAATCTGAGTGACAGACGCTGTGTGGGATGTTTAGCAGGCAGAGAGATGTCATTGAAGCAGACTTGATGAGACTCTACTACACACCTGTAAAACTCTCCGGATCGCTTGCAGACGATGACGCGATGATTGAACAAACTATTTCCGTGAAATAGGAGGAGAGGAGAACGCAGGATAATCCTTGATAGATCATGCGTTGCCCACAAGCGCGGGATCATCACTACTGCAACCAATCTTATCTCGCATCTTTGTTTTCATAAGTATAATGACTCACGTGCAGCAGTGCATATATACAGGAAGATTGCCCGTATACTGAATATCTCGACTCGGAGTGCTGTACCTGGGAATTGTCCCTCAACCGAGCAGACGTGGGCAGCATTGAGGGAAAGCACTTGCGAGCGATTCATCGGCATTAGCAGCAAAGAATGCAGACAACGAACAATAAATATCAACGGAGACTCGCATCTATAAGCCAGAGCAATGAGTCAATGACTCGTGAGGGAGACTAAACTCACATTTGGAGGCCCTAATAGAAAAGGTGTGCCTTCCTTAGATAGCCCAAGTCAATTTGATTCGTTGTCACCTTTTGGACTCCCGGACTTACGAAGGGAAAGGACACTAATGAACCACCGGGAAGTTAGCATTCAATGCATTGTGATTTTCAATGCTCCTGGACGCACATAAAGCCACAAAGTCTGAGATATCGCACCTATGCAAGCACATGCGTAGTCATCAGGGTGACGGACACCGAGGGGCCTGAACGCACAGTAACGAAAGTGTAGACACCAAGGTTCAGGGTTTGGCAGTGCGTCAGTTACAACCCGAGTCGGGGACTTGGCGTGGCAACGCCGTTACGATTTGAGAGCGTGAGGACTGAAGTCACTAAATTCAGCCCAATGGATGAAGCTAAAATCCACGCAAAAAGGCATTACTGTAGCCATATGCGATGGCAGTGATGATCACGACTGCGACTCCTTCCGTGAGTCTGGTGGTTGGGTTCAAATGAGAACGGACGCGCGGGTAACACAATTAGACAGATGAAGGTTTGCCAAGTTGGTCTCCAGTTCCGAATGCTTCGTGAAAGTCGCCCGTGGCGTTTTTGGCTGTGTCGACTAACCTTTGAAGTTGGCGACCGTGACAGTCTTGTGGCATAATTTCGAGACACTGACTGTCACAGACACTGGCAGGCTCAGCACCAAAGGCTAGCTACGTCATAACTCATAAGAAACCATGCCTTCGCAGCAGAAGGCGTAGGAAACGCGCGGTGGTGCCAGTGTGTTGCTTACCGTAAAAAAATCCGACTCGCTCAGATCTCGTCGTCCCCGCAAAGCCATCCGACAGCCGGACCACAGATGCCACCTGAGACCAAGACAAGAAATCAGGGACTTTGCACTGCCCAACAACTGACGGCCAAATTGATTCGATGCCAGTGTCAGTGAATGTTCGTTATCCTCATCCGTCACTTACGGACAATTGACTTCCAGGAAAAAGGGTGCCAGACGGGAAGGCAACCGCATGTCAGTATCGCCTTCTTTCGTATGGCCATGATGACCGAACTCGCGCTAGACCGAGGAAGCTACTACCCCGGATTGGCCGACCGGCCAGAGCAACTCGTCCGAATCCGACTCGAGCATTACCTTGAAGATGAGCGTGACGAAACTTTGTTTGGAACGTAAATACCAAGTCCCTTCATCTCCTTTGCACCTCGCCCAAGCATTAATGTTTATTTCAGACCCCGTTACATTGTAAGTTAGTTCAAGTCGGAAGAACCCGCTGCGGAGGAGCAGGACGACTCGAACACAGAGGTCGTGCAGCATCCTCAACAACATCTGCCCGAGCACGACAACGATGCGTCCCGTATAAATGGGGGCGACTCGGAGATGCGGACGAGGCGAATGGCAAGGAGAGACCGTGGGCGGTGCACAGATTTGAGGTGCACGACTCGGACTTGTGGATATCAATCAAGGTTCGTTCGCATTGTGATGCCACTGGAACTTAGGTAGACACTGGAGTTGTGATTGTTGTATACTACGTAGTAGTGATGTTGTACATTTCATAACAGATATGACTGTTTCCAAGAAAGTGAACGGTAAATGGAAGTGTGTCTATCCAATCTATTTCAAGCTCAGGGGAAGTAAAGCTATTTGCTCAGAAATTGAAGAAGGGCCTCTATCCAGACCTTCTGCTCAGCAGGGGTTTTCCCCGGCAAACCCAACAAAACCTTCTGGAAGAAAGAGTAGACATTTTGAATGATCTTACTGATGTTTTTACGGATTTTTGTAGGGCACCATTGCAAAACCATAGTGTTCATGTGCTGGCATTCTGTGGCAGCTGCAATGAGCTTCAATAAAATGAACCTAGTCAAAATGTGGTAGTCATCACAATCAAGTTCAAACTCACCCAGGCACAGATGGTAGCAGCAGTACAGAGTGATATCTCTGATACTGTGACCATACCAGTAGCAACCAAACGTGCCTCATCAAAAAGGTCAAAGTGGCCCTCAAAGGTGCTTCCATAAGCAGCTCTCCAGAATGCTTGCTTGAATGCAAGATTCCCAAAAGGTACCTCCAAAATGAATGAGGAAAATTTTATTAAAGTACAAGGATAGTGATACTTACCAATAGATCCACCCTATCTACTTGGTCCCAGTTCCTTCCATGGAAAATCTCATAACCATGGTCATCTGAAAAACGTGTCCAGCAATCCAGCTGGGTGATGTTGACTGCAGATTGCAGTTTTGGAAGCACAATTGAGCTTTCATCGTCAATGGGGTTCTCTATGAGGAACATGGCCTTGCTCCAGACATGCCCAATGAAACGTTCTGCTACTTCCTTCAACTCCTGATGAACAAAGCTTTTGAATGTACCATCTGTTAATGTGGTGTTTGCCTTCTTGCCATTTGGAAGATACACCACAACTAGTACCAGTAATGATTTTAGCTTGAGTACAAAGTCAGCAGAATTCATTACTTTACCTTTCTCTAGGGTCCAATCTTCTTGATAAGTGGGGGCATGCTTGAAAAAATCAAATATAGTCTCATGGAGAATGTGATCCAGTGATGAGCCAGTGTTTGAAATGGTGATTGACATAGATTTGCAAATATTCCTGCACAGTGCAATAAATGCTCTTTGCAGGATATTGCACCAATTTAGGGCCCCAGCATGTTGCAAAGCATCTATTAACAAACCTAGGGATAAAATGAGTTATAAATTCTAAAATTCTGACATGAATATAAAGTACTATATGATGACACTCACGAGAAGCTGAGAAATGGAGTTCATTATGAGTCAGAGTATTGCCAGTAATGGCTGGGAAACTTTCTCCAGTAGGCTGTGCAAGCTCCTGGTGCAATCCCATTGTCCCTGTGGTTTGAGGAACAGTCACTGTGCCAGTGGTGATGGCAGTGTTTGAATGCTCAGACAATGGAGCTGATGACCTTTTTGAGGGACAGTTCCACTGGGGATAGGAATTCCCAGCAAGACCATTGAAAGTCTGTACAAAGCGTTCTGAATCAGCCAGATCTAACTCAGAGGAGTGTGAGCCCAGGTTGCTAGTGTTCCTATTTGCAGAATCAGCATATAAGCAACAATAGTTCAGATAAATAAAGGGTTACATAGATTGGATGTTTCCATCTGCTGCCAGTGGCCTGGTAGCTTGAATGGGATTCCAGTGAAAACCATGGCTGAGAGCAGAAAAATGACAAGAATGAATTCAAAATACAACTCAACTTAGTAGAGGACTCACTCTGGGTATCCACCTGTACCAAAACTACAGCAATACCAGTCAATCAAAAATTAATGATTCAAATTAGAAATACTTGCCTCTGAGACTGGTGAGTATTCCTACTTGCTGGTTCCATCCCACTGGTAGCTTGAGTGAAATTCCAGTGAAAACCATGGCTGAGAGCAAAAAATGACAAGAATGAATTTAAGATACAACTCAAGTAGAGGACTCACTCTGGGTGTCCACCTGTACCAAAACTACAGCAATACCAATTAATCAAAAAGTAATGATTCAAATCAGAAAGACTTACCTCTGAGACTGGTGAGTATTTCCACTTGCTGGTGCCATCCCACTGGTAGCTTGAGTGGGATTCCAGTGAAATCCATGGCTGAGAGCAGAAATTTACAAGAATGAATTTAAGATACAACTCAAGTAGAGGACTCACTCTGGGTGTCCACCTGTACCAAAACTACAGCAATATACCAATTAATCAAAAATTAATGATTCAAATCAGAAAGACTTACCTCTGAGACTGGTGAGTATTCCCACTTGCTGGTGCCATCCCTTGAGTGGGATTCCAGTGAAAACCATGGCTGAGAGCAGAAAATGACAAGAATGAATTTAAGATACAACTCAAGTAGAGAACTCACTCTGGGTGTCCACCTGTACCAAAACTACAGCAATATACCAATTAATCAAAAAGTAATGATTCAAATCAGAAAGACTTACCTCTGAGACTGGTGAGTATTCCCACTTGCTGGTTCCATCCCTTGAGTGGGATTCCAGTGAAAACCATGGCTGAGAGCAGAAAATGACAAGAATGAATTTAAGATACAACTCAAGTAGAGGACTCACTCTGGGTGTCCACCTGTACCAAAACTACAGCAATACCAATTAATCAAAAGTAATGATTCAAATCAGAAAGACTTACCTCTGAGACTGGTGAGTATTCCCACTTGCTGGTTCCATCCCTTGAGTGGGATTCCAGTGAAAACCATGGCTGAGAGCAGAAAATTACAAGAATGAATTTAAAATACAACTTAAGTAGGAGACTCACTCTGGGTGTCCACCGGTACCAAAACTACAGCAATACCAGTTAATCAAAAAGTAATGATTCAAATAAGAAAGACTCGGACTTACCCGGGCCTTTGAGACTGGTGAGTATTCCCACTGGCACTTGCTGGTTCCATCCCACTGGTAGCTTGAGTGGGATGCAAGTGAGAACTATAGCTGAAAGTAATCAAAAAATATGATAATAGTGAATTTAAACAATAGAAACACAAAGGGGTACTTACTCTGGGTTTGCATCTAGAGCCTGAGGTGCTGGGCCACTGCCAGTGGCACCGGCATGATAGCCTGCTAGTAGTAAGGGGCCAGATTTGAAGACTCTGTATTTATAGAAAAATGACAAACTTACTAGTGAATCCGAGTCCGTGTCCGTGCCAGTGAGCTTGATCCACGTAATCTGACATCCTTGTGCTATGTAGGTACAGACCGTGCAGCTGGGGCAATAGTCCCGGGATTTGGGTCCGCAGAATCAGCGGGTGATGCTGCCTTGCAGCCGTGGGTTTATAAACCCCACCATTGATTTGAGGCTGCAGTGCTATCTAGATCAGCTGTGGAACCCGGTGACGGCTCATAATAATAACATTGTTGTGATCATTATGATCGGTGATGCGTCAGCATGCTTGCTGCGCAGCCCGTCGGATATCACCGTACTCACAGACTCCAGTTCGAGACGCCCTCGAAACGGCGACTGCTATGACACGCTGCAATCATGATTTGATGCCAGCGGGGCTCCGTGGGCACTGCGCCCGTGACTCCTTCAAGTTTGCTCCAAGTTTTTACTCACTACCCCATGCCACGCAGTCCCGCCACGCTCGGTCGTTTCCCCCTCCTCAATGATCATATCTGAGTCCGACTCAGCCCTTTCCCTTCGTTGCTGGCGAACGCAACGGTGTCTCCCTACTACCGTGACTTTGACATCAAGTGGTCCGTCATTCGGTATGCGCCTCCGCCACTATGTTCGCTCCACCTCGAGGAGCTCAACTTGACGTGGCGCGACGAAGGTTGAAAGTTCAGTGAGCGGCAGGAGTCCATTCTGACTGTTGTCGTCGTAGTGGAGCCCTCCTGGAACAGGTACGTCTCCGTTTCGAACTATGCTCACTCTAACAACACGAACTAGATCGTCTTTCTCTTTTCAAAATCGTCTTGACATCTATGCAACACGTCACCTTTGCCGCAGATGAAATCCACCTATATTCGATTGCTGCAGACTCGCCAGAAGCATGACACTCATGTATGAGTTTTGTTTGCCTGGTCAGGGTTATGTGTTTCCAGTACGGTACGTTTTTCTTTGAGGGTTTGGCCGCGATAGTGTATTTACGCTAGGATGGCTCTGAAGACCGTTATGGTAAGATTTCTACCGCGAGCCCCACATGTAACGCGTGGAGCTCATGGTAACTTCAATCGTTCAGCCGTATAGCCACAAAAGGACGCGCCGTTCTCGCGCAGACAGTAGAGGCAGCGTCGGGGGTGATCACCAGGCGATGGTGATCCCAAAGGGCACACGTCAGACGAAACGGTGGGGTCGTCAGTTCGTGGGCAACGTTGCAAAAACCAGTGAGTAAGATACACGTCCAATGACAAGTCATGGGCATAATAGTTGTTCTGATCCCGTTCTTGCACGTCAGGCAGCCGGTTCCCACTCTTGACTTGGACGGAGGGCCGTATCAAATTTCGACCTTATCTCGCAATCTTCCGAAGGTCTTCTCATTTTTCATCAACGGAACAATTCGATCGTTTGTTTGGAAAGCGCCACCATGACAATTAGATGATCGAGGTGGACAAGTTTGTGTTTGTTTGGAAAACATCTTTGAGGTCGACCCACGGTGTTACCGTCTGGATTCGGCGCGGATGCGGTTTCTACTATTGCCATGTCCGCGACCTGTCTTCTCTTCGTTGCAGCTAGGATTCCAGGCAATTTCATAGCACGCCCCGCTTCTTTGCGCGGCGAGAGGTAGCAAAAAAATGCCATTACCACGCGACTTGGTGGAGTTCGACGTCGAGCAAGACTTTCCAGAGTTCTCTGGCGACGACATACTGTCCGGCGCTCACATCGCCTTTCACCAGCAACGGCAGCTCGCGTACTACATGCGCCTCATCGAGAACGAAATGCCCAAATTTGTCGGTACGTCCCACGCGTTCGCGAGTCTCGAGAAACTACGTCGAGCGCTTTTTCAGCCTTTCGTAAACCGTTCGTACCGCCAAAGTTGGAAACGCCTCTCGTCGTTCGGTCTGTCGACTATGCTGGGGAAGAGCACCCGCTCACTGCGAAGCGAACTGTTGTCGTTTCCGTGAGCCAGTTGCCCCTGCGGGACGACCTGGCTATACACAAGATTAAACTGCTTGCCGACCCGCGGTGGACGCCCGACCTCCCCAAGAACGCGGCTCTTTCGCCGGACAGCAGCATGGGTATATCAAGATCGCGTGCGAGGATTCCTCAGGCAGCGATGAATTTGAAATGGATCAGTGACACAATCGATGACCTTATTTCCGTGGTGAGTGTGCGTCTTTGATTCTTTGCACCCTTTGAGACACGCCGACATGTTATTGGCAGGATGAAAAGTCGACGCGTTACCAAGACCTTCCGTTGGACACGAGGCATATTGAAGCCAAGGTCAGGAAAGCGAAAAAGGGGGATCACGCTCGGGGTCTCGGACGACTCGACCTAGTCTGAAGGATTTCCCAACGGAATGGCTTCCATTGCCACCGACTGATGTCGTGTCTTCTGTTCATCAATAGACCGAAAACTACAGATGCATGATTATTTCTATCTCGAGTATATCTAATCAGCTTATCGCGTAATGCGGTACTTGACATTTGTGTGAGCCATCCCCACTCGAACACGGTGAAATGCAGAACACGATCCGTGTTTCCGTCGTGCAGACTTGCACACTGCTTCGTTCAATCTCTCAGAGACCCTTCAAAAGTTTGAAAACCTCACCAAGCTCGCAAAGGAGCGAGATGGCACCCAGCTGGTAGTCTTTCCGGAAGTGTTGTGAGTTACTCTTGAACGCACGAGCTATGGATTGTGATCGATTGATCGATCGCAGCATTAGAGGGTGTCCCAAGATGTCCACGTTTGGCTGTGTCGTGGGGGAACGGAGTGCTGAAGGCCGCGACGAGTTTCTGCGATATTACAAGTCGGCGATCGAAATACCGTCGCCCGCATCTCGCAGATCGAAGCGGTCAGCAAGGAGACTGGGGTTTTCGTCGTGATGGGTGTCATCGAGCGCGAGGGAGGTACCCTGTTCTGCACAGCGATCTTTGTCGACCCAGTGGAAGGACTGGTTGGAAAGCACCGGAAGCTGATGGGCCGACGGGCACGGAGCGGTTGATATGGGGATTAGGGGACGGGACGACGTTGCCCGTACTGGAGAGAAGTTCTCGTCCCCCGGGAACGAGGCTGTCAAGGCCAAGATCTCGGCGGCCATCTGCTGGTGAATTTGATTGCCAACATGCTCTAACGTGGATTGCTTAGAGCACGTTGTCGGCAAGGGAGAACTACATGCCACTTCCGAACAACTGTCTTGACCCATTCCCTTCTCCGTACCAAGCGGTATCGATCTACGCTCATTCACCGAGCCGTGGATATTGACTCGGATGAGTCCCGTGTTCGGATTCATTTAACCGAAAGTAAGATGCGGCCCTGGAGATTACCATCGATCGCTGCATCGCATACTGCGATCATATCGTGAGTCATGCATCGTGATTGGCAGATCCGGGCCGGTGGCAGATAACGCGTAACACTCCGCTGCGGCAGCCCGTGACCCCGTGGGAATCACAGGTTCGAGGCCTCGGGCAGCGCCACACTTACTCGCACCCCTTCGTCCCTTGTGGCCTGCACTTCTCGTGTCGTTTTAGCTGCCCGGCTTCCCACTCAGGTGCCACCACTCTCCTTCCATCGTGAGCGACTCCCATTCGTTTCCGAACCGTTCTTAGGCCCGTTCACCGCCAGTGGCTATAGCGTCGAGAAAGACAATGATCGGCTCAATAACAAAGCCATGCGCAATCTGCCGCGATCCTAGCACGATGGACGAGGTGTGTGCGAAGCTGGTTCACCGAATGACTATTGACACATTTCCTTTCGCTCGAAAGGGGGACAAGGACGAGATCAAGACTTCTTCGACTGAAACCGAGGAAAAGGCAACCACGGTGGAGCCCATCCGACGGAGACGATGAAGAGCAGTCAATTGGCGTATCTCCTGTGATCAACAGATGACCCGTCGACCCTGATTCCCCTGTGGAGGAGACACAGTTTTCGCTTCGTGCCGTGCTAGGTTATCCATTCTGCGTAAGATGATGTCCCTTTTTTTGAGCGCTGTTTTGACCGGTTGAATGAACGTGTAGGTGTGAGACTTTCGAAAAAAAAGGTTACGTTGCATACCCTGACGATAATGTTGTGCTCAAGGACACCGACCTGGAGTACGCGGAAGGGGCGCGGATGAAAGCCACCCCCCTTCAATGGTCTATTTTGATCGGCAACGCCGTGCATCCTACAGGCAGACGACCTCGACGGCACTCATTCAATCTATCGCCAATTGAAACCCTGCGGATTGATGTCGGACATCCCTCTCACCCAACCGCTCGTTGCCTCTTTTTGTGATTCTGCCTTCTGGGACCAGGATGACGGACTAATGGATCAACACTAGAGCTCAGGACCCTCCTATGTGTCGTGGCAAACTCACTCGACGTGTACAAGTACTCCCACCCCGCCATAGACCTTCTTGCAGACATGGAAACCAGAGAGATAAAGCCCGACGGCCAGGCCCGACTTATCTTCGTCGACGTCGCCGCGCGCTCTCTCATCGATGACGACGTGAATGGGGTCGCAGACTCTCCTCGGCGAGCCGCCCTCGTCTGAGCATTCCCCGTCGCTCCCAATGCAGCAACCGTTTGACGGCAGACAGCCTATGTTGTCACTCGGCCTCCCGACAACACCCCAACAGGAATTCCACCGCCCGCCTTTTCCACCTCGCGCGGGGGCCTATGCAATCCTTTTTACCACCTCAGCCCTCGTACCTGCTCGCCCGGCTTACCAGCACCACAAGGGTCACCCCAGCATTGCTCACTTTCCCGCCTTTCCACATATGACCGCCACTCCCATGACGCCTCTCAGCCAAGGTTTTCCCGTGGTACTCCCCGCCTTTCGGGAAGCCGTTCATCCCAAGAAGCGGACGTGCGCCCAGTACGAGTATTGGAAGTCCAAGCAGCCTTGGGAAGCCCCGGTCGAAAGCATAGCTTGCTTCCACCGGCTCCCAGCGGGGGAAGATGGTGTTCGTCAACTTGTTCGTTGAGATGATAGCCGGCACAGAGGATGAACCCACTTCGTCGGCCGCAGTACCGTGTCCGCTGGACAACTAGCGGTGCTGCATACTCGACACTGTCGACGTGTTTTTCCCGGAAAGGTGCGCTACACGAGTTTACCGGTCCGTCACGCGTTTCGTTCGAACCGTTTTCCCCTTCCAGGTCGCTTAGGACGAGATGAAGCAGCGAGGCATCGAAGCAAAGCTGGAGAAGTTGGGCGTCGAACGAGGTACGGGGAGACTTGCCCATACTTCTGCGGTGAGTGCCTAGTTGGTTTGGCGTGCACACGTGTGCTCATTTCCTCCGTTTTCCATCCCCTGCACATTCCTCGTTGCTCTATTTAAAATTAAACAGCCTGTAGCAGTCCTCGAACGCGTCGGCTGTGAATTCCTCGTTTAACTACGATAGATGTTTGACCACTCGCGCTAGCCTGGCGCACAGGTTCCTCCTAGGCTGCAAGCAAGGCATGGTCATTTCGTTTGCACACACCCCTGCACTTCCACCGTCCTATAATCGCTTTGGTCCAACCGCTGTTCCGGGCTCTGATTCCATCGAGCAGAAGTTGAAGCCCGTATATCGTCTTCTATCGCTGGGATTCATGCGCTGCAAGGCTGCGTACCCGTGTCGATGCAGTCTCTTGCTCCTCGGCCTAACATGAGCCGAGGAAGCAGTCGCCCGGACTTTTTCCGTGACTTTGGCTTCAATATTCCAGAAGAGGAGAAGCCACAAGGGAACGAGCTGCTCCCTGATACGGACGTAGAATACCGGTCTCCACACAATGAAGGCGGCCTCAATCTCATTCGTGCCCCCCCCCCAGCCAGCCGCCGTCTGAACCCGATGGGACTCTGATAGTGCCGAGTACACATCATTTGAGGCACATTTTGAGGCTGTCGCACACACTCTCGTTGCGTTCTATTGGGGACATCCATGACGCCGTGCCAGACCAGGTGGATATGGTTCCAATCAGGAGACCGACAGGCAATCCGATTTGGATGAGGCCATTGACGAGTGGACAGGGAGGACGTCCGCTTCGACTCGGACGATGAGGTAGGCTGCCTGATCCTCGGCACGTGCTCTTGGTATATATTGACGTCAAGTAGGAGAGCATTGGTGAATGGTCCAACCCTTCGGACGATGAGCATGCACGCCAGGAAGGAACGCGGCGTCGTTTGCTTTGCCAGAGGAAACAAGAGATGGAGTCTGCGAGGCGTCTGCCCAACTTCCCTGCTCCCGTGACCAACATAATTGACTTGCGGATTCGCTGCGACCACGATCTGGTCTCAGATACAAGTCAAGATGGGATGCATGCGGAGCAGAGCGCGGCGTTCCTCGGGGTGGATCCAGTCGACTTTACCCTTGGCCCATTTTCGACTTCTACCCGGGACGTCGACCTTTCCCACCTCGCCCATATTCGAGAGATCCTTCTATACACCTGTCTGCGGCCTGCTATTACATTCACGCTCTGGTTCCGATGCCGTCGCCTCGCTCGTCGTCACGGCCATGCGTTCGTCATCTAAGTTCAAGCACGCGCTCGAGGCGTACAGAAAGGTGCCGGGTAACGAAAACCTCAAGGATTCGGCATTAAAGGGTACCGGTGGATCCTCTACATCCTCTCGCGCCTCTCTGACCACGGTCCCGCGGTTCCGCCCATCTGGTACTACTTTTGAAATTGTCAATGACATGCGTCGGACGGGGGTCGAGATCACACAGTACGTTTACGTGTCTCTGTTACGGCTAGCCAAGCTCGCCGAGGATGCCTCCAATGACGATACCCTCCGCATCCGTTCGCCGAGTGTACGACCACCTGACCCTCGACCCGTCCATCACCACGGATACCCTGCTCTGGAATCAACTGATGGACGCATACCAGCGCGCCGGTCTCTTTGCGGAGGCGTACAAGGTCTGGGAGCCTCGTTACAGAGACGTACGACCATGCGATCATATCAATTGTGTTGTACATGTGGCTGCAATCAAGAATCTCTCCGAGAGGTCATTTGTTCCTCAACCGGGGCAACTGGAGCGCGTACTATAGGGTGCATGTGTCGGAACGGGACGCTAAACGCTGAGGCGGTCAAGGCGGTCTGTCCGGAGATGCGGAAGGACCAAAAGGACTTCAAGTCAAACGCCGCGACTGCCCACGTTCTCTTGATGTTTGCGACCAAGACGAACGAGCGGACCACGAATCAGTCCAATCTCAATCATCCCAATTGATACCACACGACTGCGACTCCGATTCACCCGTCCTCGCCACCGACCCATATGCTCTACGATGCCATTCTTAGCCGCCGCCTATCTTCTCTTCAACTGGCCAGGAATGCCTGGTCTATCACTACACACCCATCCACCACCACGAGCAAATCCCGTATGAGCCCGGCAGTCGCATTACCTCTCTGGCTTTCCCCCTGGTCCTCTATCTGGCTTCCGCTGCCTATATTGATGAATGAAGTCGCCAACATCCTTCGAATGCGAAGCTTTACTTGCATGCCGCACCCCGTACGTCGTTTCCGTCATGTCATGCATTGCTTTGATGGCGTTCGTTCATGAGACTGAATCGCGTTCTTAGACAGTGGCTATTCTTGGTGTGTAACTTGAATACGAAGTGCTATGTTCCAATGTGGAAGCCGGTCACCAAGAGGAGTACCCAAGTTCGGCCACAGATAGGCAGCTTTAGGCGTGTCCTGCAGCCCTCCGTACGTGTGCCATACACTGCCGTGATGGCTTTCGTTCATGAAGCTGACTTGCATTCTTAGACAATGGTGGGATCCAGGCCATTCGTGGTCTGTAACCTGAATACGAAATGCTACGTTCCCAAGTAGAATGCCCAGAAAGAAATACAAGTCGACCACCGCTCCGAAGGAGGGGATGCACCTCACCACTGCGAAAGACTACTATGGCATGTACGTCGAAGGAAGGCGAGCTGGCTGGTGGATTTCTCGGACAGGCAAAACCGACACTGGGCATTTCAACGAACGAACCTTTGGCTCAACCCGTATGCGTTCCTGCGTTCAGCACTTGTCGCTCCGCGTTCGTGGTGTTCATTGGGAGCACGGAAGGACGACCTATTCCTCGTCAAGCTCAGACAAAATGCATACTCAGACCTTGTACTATTTCGACTGCCGTTCAGGAGGAATCGATCCGCCCGTTGCCTGACGCGATGTCTACACCGGCGCGGAACAGGATACAAACAATACAGGAACTGCTCTCCTCGCGCCCGAGTTCAGTTTGAATTCGGAATTCTGTGTTTGTACAAGACATTTGTTCTGAATCCGCTTCCGTTGCGCAGAGGTCCAGCAGGCCATTGATGGTTAGCAGCCAGAAGTACTAAGGTCGATAGAGGTGGCAGCTCTTCACCCCGTATATTTGTGTTGCCCACTGGATACGGTTCGAACGTAATGGAGGCTGGAGGTGGCAAGGGTCCCTTTTGCCAGGCCAGTGAGGAGGTTTCCCATCACTTCGCCCTGTGTTGCGGATCGGACTTCAAGCTTCAACGAAGGGCCGCAATATGAGGGAATATTACGTATGCGCTCGTTGTATCCGTGTACCACTGTTTGCCGAACTATCAATCGTCGAACACCAACCATTTGTGCTCTGTAGATTCATTCACGGTATGTACTTTTGGTGCTCTTGCTACCCTAGTACTTAAAGCTTGTTGTCAGCGCACAGCTTGCTACACCATCGATGTTTTCCCCATGTTCGAGTTCCGATCAAACATGCGTTTGTGGTCGGTTTTTCGACAATGCAGGGGCTTTCACCAGACATAAGAAAATTTGTGGGAAAGGCAGAAAACGTCTGGCAGACGTTCTCAGACAAGCTCAAGATTCGTACCACGCCAAAAAGCGCCGTGTTCACGCCAATGACTCAGCAGATGATTCGTCCTGTCTGGACACCACCCAGGATCAACCTGGATTTTTGGACAGTGAGTGATTTATGATCCCGGGTGTAGACGATGGCTCATACATGATCAGACATACCGAGCTCCGCGCTTGCGGCTGCAACGCAGCCCACCCAGGCCACAACCCAGAGTCAGAGCGGGGCCTGCAGTTCAGTACTCGATAAGGATAAGGCATTACTTTCCCCCATCCGTACTGCAATCGTCTAACACAAGTGTAGGTTCCCGCTGACGACACGTTACCACTTTCTGTGCGTAGGGGTCGACGAGCCCACCGTCAGCTTCCGAAACGTTTTCGGGATGTACTTCCAGAACCCCCTCTACCATTACCTCCGCAAGATATGGTTCCATGCGAAGTAAACATAGTTCCCGTTGTCAATCATGATTCACTGGCGCCTGTAATTCCTCCAGATCGACCATCTTCTACATCTGAGTCTCTGGTTCAATTCGTAGAATCCCCCCCGCCAAAGGAGCATCAGGCTGTCGTGGCCACTCAAACTAATACATTCGGTTTATTCCGCTTATACGACCAGGGTTCAATTCCTGCGAATGATCCTGAAGATCAGAGCGGTGGTGACCCACATCCAAGAGTCCCAGTTGAAGCTGTCGCATCCCCGGTGGACGGCCCCGGGAATCCCTTTCATCCTTACCCGAATGAAAATTCATGGCGCCTTGGCGATTGGTATTGGAACCAGGGCGTTCAGAAGTCCAAGAAAGGGTTTCAAAGCCTAATGGAGATTATTGGGAGTCCCGACTTCCGGTCAGAAGACTTGCGTTGTACTAACTGGACCGCAGTTGACCGTGAATTGGGCTGCTCGGGAATTTCTGGTACCTCTTGTACACCTCCCTCAGTTTCCGTGGCCGACTCGCAAGGCTGGTTGCCAGAGGGGGATGGTTGGAAACAGAGGACTATCACCATCTCGGTCCCGTTTCCTCGGCGCTCACTCCATCCCGGCCCAAAAGACTACACAATCTCCACCTTCTACCGCCGCTCTCTTCTCTCAATAATCCGTGATACACTCTCGGACACAACACGCTGCAAATCTTTTCGGTTTGAGCCGTACCTCCTGCGTTGGAAGCGTTCACGAACGGCTAATGACTCAGATACTGGTGTCTATGGTGAAATTTTCTATTCGCAAGCTTTCATCACAGCGCACCGTCAGTTGCAGGACGCACCTCCGGATCCCGCTAGCAGTTGCACTTTACCTCGACGAATTGTGGCGCTGATGTTCTGGTCGGATGCCACTCAGCTGACCTCGTTTGGTGACGCAAAATTGTGGCCACTGTACGTTTATTTCGGAAACGAGTCAAAATATCAGCGTTGTCATCCGAGTGCAAATCTTTGCTCGCATGCAGCATACTTTCAGACAGTAGGTGCTTGTTGTCCATCGGGATTGGGAACTCATTGTTATTCTAATCCAGTTACCTGACGAGTTTAAAGACTTCGTAACGGAGCACACTGGAGGAGATAAAGTGCCCAGTGATAATCTTTTTACTCATTGTCACAGGGAATTGTTCCATTCTCAGTGGAAAGATATCTTAGATGATGATTTCCTCCATGCGTATGAACACGGCATGCCGTTCATGTGCGGAGACGGTATCGAGAGACGGTTGTTCCCTCGTATATTCACCTATGCAGCAGACTACCCGGAAAAGTATATTTCAAGTATATTTTTTAACTTGTGACTGAAGTCATTTCATTTGCAGAGTACTGATAGCTAACATCCGTAACCTTGGCGGATGTCCGTGTCCACGCTGCTTGATCCCTAAGGAAAGACTGCAGGATGTGGCTACTAGGGATGATATGTTGCAACGTGTTGCCTTGTCTCGGCACGACACTGCGGAGAGACGTGCGAAGGTCTCTTCTGCACGGCAGCTAATCTACGAGCAAGAATATGTCATTGATACGGCTCAGGTAGAAGCACTTCTCAAACCGGAATCACTGGTACCCACCTTGGTATGTATTCTGAGGTTCGGAAATGGAGTCAATCACTTACCTTTGTTGTCTAGAACGCGTTTTCGGGAAGGCTGGGTCAAATGGGATTTGACTTTTTCGTCATGCTGGTCGTTGACCTGCTACACGAATTTGAGCTCGGCGTTTGGAAAGCCATCTTCACCCACCTGCTTCGCATAGTGGATAGTTTGAAGGGGAATTTCTTAGCTGAACTTGATCGCCGGTGAGACCTCCGTTTTCTTAATAGATCTGCAACACTGACTATAAAAAAGCTTTCGTCAAGTTTCGACCTTCGGTCGCGACACCATCCGGCGTTTCCGTAAGAACGTCACGGAGATGAAGAGGTTTGCTGCACGTGATTATGAAGACGTACTCCAGGTTGGCACTACATCCCCCCTGCTCCTTTTACCTTGCTGATGCTGAGTCCGACAGTGTTCAATCCCAGTATTTGCGGGATTACTACCGGAGCCTCACAACACAGATGTTCTCCGCCTGCTATTTGTCCTGTGTCACTGGCACGGCCTCGCTAAGCTCCGTCTTCACACTGACGAGACGCTCGGAATTTTTGAGTGCGTGACGAAGAACCTCGGCGATCTTATTCGCAAATTTGTCTCCTACACTTGCCCTAGCTTTGCAGCAAAAGAGCTTCCTCGCGAAATTGAAGCTCGACGTCGACGGCAAGTGCAGCAAAACAAAGGTAAATCGAAGCAATCTCAAGGAGCGACACGCGCGCATACCCGACAGCCAAAAACGCTCAATCTTCAAACTTACAAGCTCCACGCTCTGGCGGACTACCCGTCGCAAATTCGTTTGTACGGTACGACGGATTCATATTCCACTCAGTCTGTACGTACTATTCTTTCTTACTAATGGTGGCGCACATGTGACTGTTTACACAGGGAGAACTCGAGCATCGTACAAGTAAAAGTCGGTTCACCAGAACCAGTCGAAGAACCTACATACCCCAGCTTGCCGCCATAGAACGGCGGCAAGCCCGCATCCGTTTTATTCGTACAAAACGTGATGCACTTAACCTCACAGATTCAGTAGCAAACAAACCTGATGAACATCATGTCATCGGTCTTTCCCAAAATTTCCCGGAAGAGATGACAAGATTCGTGCAAGCGAACATCGAGGACCCTGCCGCTAGGGTGAGGTCCCGTAGTTCTTACATGCTTGTCTGCTGAACTCGTGGAATCCTTCACAGAATTTCGTCGCGAAGCTCAAGGCTCATATTATCCCACGTGTTGCGGCGATCCACCGAGGGACGATTTCAGGACAAGATGAAGTGCTCGAAACAGAACTTTCGGCAAACGACGATCTCCTTCGTATATCCCAACTGAACCAGGTACTATTCAACGGAAACAAGATGTATCGCCACCGACTCCTTCGGATCAACTATACAAGCTATGACCTCCAACGAGAATTTGATACTATCAACCCCGGTACTGACCATCGGGACATAATGGTATTGTCACATTCAGATGGCAGTAACCATCCATTCAGTTATGCCCGAGTGTTGGGAATATTCCATTCCAACATCATATATACTGGGCCCGAGTCAAAAGATTTTCGATCTCGTCGGATCGAATTCTTGTGGGTCCGGTGGTTTGAAGTCATACAGGACTATTCTACAGCCTTAGGATGGGAGCATAAATGTCTTGACGCCGTGAAGTTTTTGCCAATGGTGGATCAAGATGCATTCGGATTCGTGGACCCAGCCGATGTGCTCCGAGGTTGCCATGTTATCCCGTCTTTTTCTGACGGCTTGCTTCACCCTGATAGGGTTGGAACGTCTCACTGTGCCGGCGATGGAGACGATTGGAAATGCTATTTTGTCAATCGGTGCGTACGACTCTGAGTGATATTAATTTTTTAACCTCCCAAATTTCCTAGGTTTTCTGATCGTGATATGCTGATGCGTTATCACTGGGGACTCGGGATCGGACATACGTACTCACATACAACGCCAACAACTCGGATCGGTTCAGATTCGGAATCTCATTCGGCTTGTCAGTCGCCTCAGCAACCTCCTTCAAACAAAGATACTGGATATCACTCGAACCACGTTACATGTGAATTCGATGATTTGGAACACACGGATGCCGGGTTGGAGCTCGACGAGGTCGAATTTGAGCCTCCGAGTCCGGCTGAGTCTGACTTGGACTCTGATGACCTCGACTCTATTTTAGGCGACTGTGCTGATTTGGATGGGTGGGATGATTTGGATCAGGGGGCTCTTGATGGATATGAATTCTAGGCTTAGTTACTCAAGTTGCGGTTTCATGTTTTACGGATTCTCAATGCTCATGCTAGCTTGGCACATGTGATTAGCCGGCGGCAACCTCACTCAAATAGACCGAGGGAAATACTCTAACTTACAACGACACCGTGACTGCGTCCTTTATGCTACTAGACCGTGACTCCGAGTCCGCGCCCCCGCCATCCCAACGTTAGTGCTCCTCATTGGCGGAGCTTTCGGGCGTAGTATTACCGCATTGACAATTGTTTGTCCTTTTTGTCCTTTGCCTCAGTGCTCAACACTTACTAAGTAACAAGGGGGCGCGTGGCAGGTATGTTTGCATTCGTCGCTCGTATTTCATTTGGATGATTCTTCCAATTGGCAGCTGGGTCGACGGCGAACACAGTTGAACGTTGAACAACCAACCCTCAGGTGGGAATGGATGACGACATCGAATCCCCAGTAACTGTCGACGACGTGCATAATACCATCCAATGTGATTCATTGACAAGCCGTTTAGTTACTAGTTATAAGTTGCCCCGATAGTCAGTTCCGATTTCTTTTTTCTTCTTTTCGCTCACGGGAAGTAGATTCCGATTTTGTTGGTCAAGCGTCTCGTCCTCCTTACAGCAGCGTCTTGCGTATCATCGGCAACCTACTGGCAGCCGAGTAGCTTGAAGGGCGAGGATTTCGTCGATTCGTTCAACCGGTGCAGGGATCCCAACTTGGGCCCGGGATGGTACGTATTCTTTTCATTCATTCATTCATTCATTCACCTCTCTCTTTCCCTCAACGGGTGTCTTAGTTTTCTGACACTCAGGCATTGTGTCGATCTGGTCACAGCAGTATAAAGGTCTTGTGTCCGTTGACTGAAACAAGAGAGTCAGCCGCGGGTAACCTCACCTGGAGCCAAACGCTGTCGACATCCTTTGCCTCTGATCCCGGACACACCAGATGCACTGTCTGTGCTCGCACGCGCACGCACTTTCGCACTCCGCGTCGGCGGCCGCGGCAGCAGCAGCAACCCCAGTCAGGCCAGCAGCTCTAGTTCACATCCAGGCTTCCGCGGTGCCTGCTCCGGTGCAGGTTTACTCCCGAACCAGATCACCTTCAGCGTGACCCCTCTTCCACACTCCGTGATGCTTTTTTCGCCCACACGATCGACGCGCGGACGCTATCTTCCATCTTCCAGTCCTTTATCCTCGCACATCTGTCGCCGACCTCGCCGACCCGGTCATACACACCCTCTTTGACCCCATGATTTTGCTTCTCGCTTCTCGCTTCCTCTGCATCTGCATCCACCTCCGCATCCGGTACCACCTCGGCATCCACTTCCAACGGTGGACAGCGCAAACGACTTGGGACGATTCAGCCGCATCCGCTGTTCGTCGCAATCGCATCACTTTTATGAAGTTCGATCACGTTGATTCTGTCCGAGATGACTCGTGTCTGAGATACCCATCTCGAACAGGTACCGGACGAAGATGTGTGACCAAGTCGTATCTCTGATCTCACCCGAGCACGCGCAAACCATCCTCTGGAACGACGAAGGAGACGACGAATTGGATGACGATATAGAAATGGACCACAACGAGTCGGCCCGGATCATCACATTTGAAGTCGCGCAAACCAATGAGCAGGAAGAGTTCGTGAGGTTCAAGGTCAATTCATACTTGTTTTGGACACTAGCGCCGACTTGACTGACGAATCTGGTGTGTGGGACTGCGTCCTCAGGCTGTTTCGCGAGTAATCGCACTTCAAGAAGACTCCACCGACGATCCGGACCCGACCAAGCCCGCGCCTATTGCACCGTTTTTGCTCTTCGGCGAGACAACGCAAGGGTTTATGACGGTGGACCATCGAGAGGCGAGGATCGTCAAAGAAGCATTTACTCCGTGTACGATGGAGATGTTGCTACTTGAACGGTACCTGTACGTGCCACCCGTTGCGTATGGCACTACATTCTGACCACTCTCACCCTCGGTATCGATAGGACATCAGATCGTCTTTGCCTGTCACTGATCAGCAAATCCCCAAAAATCTGCCAGAGTCCTACAGCATGCCACAGTCCTATGACATAATTCACAGTGATTTACAGCTCTTACAGTGACATCCAGCTCCCCAGTCCCACAGAAGACCTCTAAGAAATTTCTGAACAGTCCACCAGAGTTCCACAGAATGTTACAGGTTTTACAGCTTCCCAGTCCCACAGAAAACCTGGACCTCCTAGAATATCCCCATCATCACAGTCACACAGAATGTTACAGTCTGACCACCTCCTCCACAGTAACTTCCAGCTTCCCAGTCCCACAGGAACCTCCTGGAAAATTCCCCAGATCACAGTCTCACAGAATGTCACAGTCTTACCACTTCATCCACAGTAATTTCCAGCTTCCCAGTTCCACAGGAAAATTCCCAGAGTTGCATAGAATATTACAGCTTCCCCAGATCACAGTCTCACATACAGTCTTCCCACTTCATCCACAGTAATTTCCAGCTTCCCAGTCCCAAAGGAAAATTCCCAGAGTTGCATTGAATGTTACAGCTTCAAGTTCCCCGGACCACCATGAGTGAAGCTTAATGAGTCTTAGCACTCCTTAGAGAGTAGTTAATGAACCAAGTCAACATTGACTTTCCTGTTCAAAATATTACGGGACTGCAAATTTAATTACAATACTATGACTCCGAGTCTATTGAAGTTTAATTAACTTGAATAGAAATTCCTAACTAACCAACTTGTCATCATATATAGCCAGAAGCAGGCACGACGCCGGGTCGAGCGCGCAGTGCTTCGTTGGCGTTGTCATCGGTAAGTCGTTGTCATTATACGTCAAGGCTGGCATGCGCGCGTTGGCGTCGCATCGTGGCACGCCGTCACGGCAATCGTCCTGTCGCAGCTTGAGTGCTACGTCACGTCAGTTGTCGGTGCTGTCATCGTACAGTGGATGTGTCGCACTGGCAGGCGCGTTGACGCGTCGTGGCAAGCCTGAGTAGTCATTGTGCAATCGTTAGATACTAGCTAGTAGAGCAGGCATGTTGGCGCCGACCCGCAGTGCGTCGTTGGCATTGTCGTCTTCCCGTCGTGGCACGTCGTCATTGTGTGTCATGCGCGGTAGCATCGACGCGGCGTGCACCGTTGACATATCGTCGTAGCATACCGTCGCGGTAATCACGTGTCACAGAGCTACCTCGCGTCGGTCGTTGCAGTCGTTTCAGTGCAGTGGATGTGTCGCAACCGCGTTGGCGTCGTCGTCGGTGAGTCACCATCCCGTCGTGGCCCGCCGTGCATCATACGCGTCGGCATTGACGCGGCATGTATCATTTGTGTCGTGTTGCAGTGCCACGCGTCGGTCGCCGCCGTCATCGTCATGTGGATGTTTCATCGGCGTTGACGCATTGATGCGTCATTGCCTGAAACCACTGACTTCCTAAAGGAGAGTTGAGGGGGTTCACGAAATCTTGTTCCATGAGGGAAGGAGCAGGTGAGGCCTTCAAGAGGATGGTGGGGTCGACTCGGAGGACAGAGACGGGAGGTAGTACTGACCGCGACTGTGGATGTGTCGTCGACGTCAACGGATTGATCCGTTGTTGCTGTATCGGGTTGTTATTGATGAGGGAGGGAGCAGGGTGAGGCCTTGAGGATAGTGAGGATGAGGACAAAGGTGAGAGGTAGTATACTCACCGCGACTGTGTGTCGTCGACATCGACTGGATTGATGCGTCGTTGCCGTACCGCGGGTTGTTATTGTGTGAGGGCGCACGGTGAGGCCTTGAGGATGGTGAAGACGAGAACAATAGAAATGAGAGGTAAGTAGTATAAGGTGAGCACGGACGAGGCGAGAGGGCCTACTTCAAGGGGAGCACACTCACTGCATGCGCAATGGTCGTGCACTCAAAAACGGTGGGGACTTACAACAAACTATGGTCATACGGCAGTAGAACATTTGCACACGGGCAGGCCCGAAGTATACAGAGGAAGGTTTGTACGCCGAACGAAAATCCCGAAGAAACTTGAGTATATACTGGCGGGTCTAACTCTGTCAGTCTAGTTGGACGACGAGAGGACGACCAGCTGCAGTGTCTGTCAATTTGCCTGATAAAAAATCAGCAAGCTCGTTTACATCAGATTACCATATGATTACTCGCCATTTTCGTCGGGCCTCAGACTCCGGAGAGAGCTTCGCGATGGGGCGTTCGGCAGAATAGGTTGCAATCGTCCGTAACTACCGAATACAGCGTTTATCCATCCCACATCAAGATCTTTTTCGTCAAGATATCGCTGCAGTTTTTGAGCTTTGAAACGATTGAGGTCTGCGACTCTCTCGTGCTCCTTCACCGTGCAGTCTGCAAGTATCTTCTGCGCACGATGTACATCACGTTGAGCGCGGACTACTTCCAGCACCAAACCTGCTTCTTCGTTTTCCAAATTCTCCGAATGTTTCGTCTGCTTAATCTCTGAGCAGATCACTTGCCACTATACCGACTTACTCACTCGTATACCTTCGGGATAGTAAACCATGTAAACCTCCTCCAGGAAGCCACAATGCACCTTCTCCCGTAGCTTCGACTCTCTATTCCGAGTCAGATCTTCTGTGTTATACTCCTCTTTTGCGGAAGCAGTAAGAATCGGTAGGTCGAATGGCATTCCTGAATCGCGGATGGAGACTTGAGCTTGATCTTCGTGGTATGTGCAGAATTACAAAGAGCCGGAACTCGTGGGAAAGCACAGCCCTCCCACCGACCCGGACCCGAAATTTCGTTCCAGAATCCCACTGACATACTATGCGTAACCCTCCCTGCGAGGCGTCCATCTCGACTCCTAACAAGGTCCCGGGCTTGTCCCCGTTCCCCTTTTTAAGACGTCTTCCCGTCAGGTCAGGAAGAAGAGGCCCTTGCAGACGAGGTTACCTGACTATCAGCATCAGAAATACGCAACACAATTCATTTGTCGCAAGGTCTGGATCAACACAACGAGCTACGTACGCAGTCTCGGTGTTAATCTGCAATCCGAAGGAGGTGAAGAATAACAATGATCTTGGTCTCTTCCTGCGTAACCTCGGGGATGATCGATGATCGATGAAGTTGCGTCCCAGATCGTAGACTTCCTGCACTTTGCTCACGCGTTCACGCATTCAGTGGTGTCCTACTGCCGAATTCTCTCATATACCCTTGCAAGCTGCCGGTCCGTGTCGGAGCGGCCCACGGAATCTCTCTCATACGTACATCTTGTTTATGCTCCCAGTCTGACTGCCCTTATACATAGTATAGCCTACGAATATCGCGTTGGCGAACTGCATCGGTGAACGAGGAGTGTTCGCGCTCAACAAGACAATGAATTTTTTGGGTAAGAAATACTATTTGATCAGCGTATTTTCTATGTACATATCCGTTGTATGGCTGGCTCGCCGTTGTCTGCTATACCTCTTCGTATCCAGCATTTGTGACCAATATCCAAAGTGTTCTGGTCGTGCGGTTCGCTTAACCTGTCGTCAACACCCTCCAGCCTGGGCTGCTGATTATGTTCATTTGTGTACGGTGTGTAGCCATTGTAGAGCCTAGCGTCCACCGTCTTGCTTGCGACGCCGGGGTTTTCGCCTTGACGCCAAACGACACGACAGTGAATCCAACGATGCTTACCGTATCACAATGTAGGTCACCTTCGACCATGATGCTGATGCTGCCTTCATTAAATGGGAGCTGAAATGACCGACTCTGACTCTCGGCAGATCGGGATGAATTAAGATCCTAGAGGCCGCGATCTTCGTCAATTCCATCACAGCCAGTCTCCATCAGCACCCACGCCGCCGTACGTGTTCGGGCGGAGTAACCATTTTGCTCGCTTGTGGTACGGGTGGCTCGTAAGGCCGAGGTACAAAAACAATGCCGCTTTTCGAGCAGCCCAAAGTCACCATGGGAGGTTTTGAGCAAGGTGAAGCAAAAAGCGGAGAATGAGACGACGCACATAGTCAACGTGAACTATCTATACAGGCTGAGCATCTCAAAACCCTGCGTGAGAAGGAACGGTTCAAACGGTTCAACGCATGCCCCAAATCGCGCAAGAGTTCTACACGTAGCTTCACTGTAAACACGTTAGACCCAAACGTTCCGCTAAGGATCAGTCCGTGGTAATCCTCCCCGAAGGGTTCGTCAGCGATGGGAATTTGCCACGAGTGCAGCCAAACTTGCCTGCAGTAAAGATGAGTGAGGTAGATTTCGAAGATGCAGCACAGCAATCGTGGTTCCGTGGCTGGTTTGGGAGTTCATTCGAATGTTCACGTGCTCCTTGCGCACCAGCGCCCTCATGATCCTCGCCGCTAGCTGCTTAAGCGATAGCTTGTCCTTGTCCACGGACACCAACGTCTTGACCATCATAGAAATACATTCCTGGTCGAATTTGAATAATTATCAGTGAGGAAAAGAAAGACAAGAAAAAAAGGAAGAATGTAGAACAGCACCGACGGATGGTCGTTGTGGGGATGCGGAGGAGCCAGCGAAGGGCGTCAGATCTACACCTCAATACCTCATCATGATCGCACTATCGAACCTTCACGCCTCGTCCGATCGAAAAGGGAAATTGATCGACTCGCTCAAACGCCGACCCCCTACTTCTTGGGCAGAACAAGCTTGATGGAGCGTAGCGGCGGGGTGTTCGAATGCCTTGAAGCCGACGCCGACGACAGTGGTGGTGGCGGTTGAAGCGGTGGTAGTCCTGGCGGCGGCGCAACACTGCCGTACGACACCGGAGACGACGGTCGCGGCGAAGGCTCCGTGTCAACAGGTGAGACGATCATAGCAAGCGAAGGTGAGAGCGTTTGTTGCATCGCACGCGCAGGCACAGATGGGCCGGTGGCGGAACGGGCGTTTGCGGATGCCGTCGCGCTTGCTTTGGCGATCGCGAACCTGAACCTGAACCTGATCCCGATCCCGAACCAGTGAGGCCCGAGCCATTGCCAGAGTGGCCATGCGAGATGTCGGGCGGGGCAGGTGAGTCGTCGACAAATTTACGCTTCTTCCCACCGTGCGGGGACATGGGAAGCGACTGTAGGGGGAGCGGTGGCTCTGGCGCTTCCGACCGACCAGCTATAGTGGCAGGGGTGATATTGTGCCATTGGCTCGACCAAGGTGGCGGCGGCGGCACAGTGTGGCCATTAGACGACGACGATTGTCGCGAAAGTTCATATACGGGAGTGGGTGGAGTGGGCAGTGGTAACGGCGTATGGTGCAGGTGATTGTGACGAGAGTGACTCGATGAAGATGGTCCAGGATCTATAGACCGAGACATGGATGTCGCAGTGAGAGTGCGTTGAGAGGGTGTACCGTTAGTGCCATCAGGTTGGCCTGGGGTGAACCGTATGAGTTCGACAAACAACGTTTGAGTGTACGGCGGAAGCATCTTCGTATACACGACGTCTTTGCTGAAGCTATCCAACATGGCACTCGTATTCACATAGGTATCTGTTTCCTGGTTATCTGTCGGATGGGATGAGATTTGTTTCTGTCCTAAAGATGATAGAATAATAATAAAAAGAATAAAACGCACCGATATGTTTCACCCGTACTTCCGAATAAATATACGGCCGGTTCTTTCGCAAACAACACAGTGGACACATGAACCGGCTTTGATGCTGTCCCATGGCCGCGTCGACGGGGAAGAATACACATACGGCGTGATACCGCCTGTTACAGAGCTCACACTCCACCGTCGGATGGTTGAGCAGGTATGACGTGCGGCCCCTACATATACAACGCGTGCCATCAACCCAATTGGTGTCAATGTCCTGTCCAAAAGTGAACCGTGGCCGTCTTCGCTTCCGAACCCGAACCGGCGTCGGCTGACCCGCAAGTATGCGGTGCAAACCGGCGAGGTCGAGACCAAACGACACCTCTCGCGAGGGAGATACCGCAAACTGGATCTTGTACAGCTTTCGCATATAGTAGCGCACCTGTGGGATGTATTCCGAGCGTTGATTTCCAGGCTGAGAAGCAAACGTCAAAAAGTGTCCGATCACTGATGACAGACGATCGACACGGTGCACGATGATCTCTAATTGCTTCCATGCATCCGAATAATTCTTGGTGATGTCGGGAGCGGAGAGAAGGATTTGGGGTAGGAAGCAAAAGTCCCAGCTGCGTTCCTTGTGAATAGCACCGTTCCAATGGTGATGGTCGCAGAATGGACAGGAACCGCCGTTGGCAGCACAGACGCCATGGAAGCGTGCAAAGCAGTGATCGCATTGGACTGCATCAGACTGCGTACCAGGAGGCGGTGGTCGAACGGGTGCCGTACAGATGCATGTGAAATATTCATCGTTCGGGGGAAGGTCGTCTTCAGGCCTAGTAGATTCAAGGACGTTTTCGAGGATACCTTGGCCGTGAGCACAGCCATGCTGCGGACAGTACCACGGCAAGTCCTCCAGCCACTTTTGGTGTAACGTGAGCTCCGCGTCCAGTTTCTCGAAGGTGGGCAACGAGAACATAGAGAGGTGCTCCCGGGCATAGGTCTTCCACTTCTTCATCATGTCAAAAATGTCTGTGTCGTCCCGGTGCTGATAGCGGTTTCGCAAAATCGCCTCGCAGCGGTTCTCGAGGTCGAGCGCAAACTCGGCCGTCTGCTTGAGATCGAGAATGGCAGGGATGCTGAAATCCTTCTCCGCGCGAGCTACGAACCTCATCACCTCCTGCACCTTTGGCTTAGGCCCTTGGCCATCCGTCAACAGCCAAGCCTTTGCCGACTTCTCAAAATCCTTGGCCTTGTTCCGCGCAGACAACAACCGATCATATATCGCGACGTCTACGGGGACGATGGATTCCATCTCGAAAAATTCGTCCAGTTCCTCGACCGTTTTGTACGTCTGATCGAGGACGTGCCGTGCCCTTTCCCCCCAATCATCACCGGCGCGTTGTCTCGAATGCAACGCCGAGACGAACTTGTGGTCTTCGCCTAGATTGCAGGATCGTGCACGCGCGATGAGGCCGCGGACATCTTCCAGAGACATGTTGCTATCGTCCGCCTTATCTTCGAGCTCCTTCAGGAGTTGCTCACGAGACACGACCTTCTCGACTTCGAGAATTTCTTCGAGATAGACGTTCACCGAGGAAGCCTCCATGAGTAGTCGTTCACATTCATTGATAAACGTGTCCCGGGTGCCAAGCGAACCCCCGTCCTTGAGCAATGTCGTGGCCTTGCGCTGGATTCCTTCCGACTTTTCAGCCAACCCACGCAACAGACCGATCTCTGGGGCGTCAAAACCGAGAGTCTGCACCTCTTTGAGCAAGGCATATAGATCCTCTAGACTTCTATCTGGCCTGTCGCCAGGGTCCCGATCGTCGAATGCGGGGCTGTTGACTTCACGGCGAGAACGTTTGCGGCTCTGTTTGCGGATGATAAAAGTGTTGGCAGCGTCGAGCCACTCGTTGGCACGGTTGACGCATTTTCTGAGCGAATTCAACTCGGGTAGGTAGTGGTTTATCCGTTCACCCTCAGCGAGAGTTGCGCGGAGAGAACGGAGTGATGGTACGTCGCTCTCTGTTAGGACTTTCTGGAGCTTGGCTTTCCACGTTGTCGGAATGGCTGCGCGGTCAGCCACCTTGGTGAGGCCTTCTTGCAGTTCCATATCCGAGAACCGCGGCCTCAACACGTGTTGATTGATTGGGTGATCGCACAAGTGCTTCGCATGCTCAATGCAAACGACCTCGCTCTTGCAGTGGCAAGTGACTTGCGAGATATAGCAGAAAGCCTTGCAGTAGACGCACTGGTAATGGTCTTCGGGCAGATCTTCTTCTTCGAGTCGCTCCAACATGCCGAGGGTCCGAGCGATCTGGCGGGATCCCAGTTCGCGATCGGTCATTTCCCTCAAGCTCGGCTCCAACCTAAAACCGGTCATATTCAGCGGGGAATATCAGACCGCTTCCGCCGAAACCCCTTCTCTTAGCGAAGTCACTGCAACTCAAGTCCGCGTGCTCTCCATCGCAACGTAAGGTGTCCCCGAACGCTGCGGGGCATCATACGCAGATGACGGCGTACGTCGGTATTGCGATGGTGGTGGCTGTAGTGGTGGTTGGGAATAAGAATGGGATGAGTGGTGGTGGTGATGATGAGTTTGGTGGGTCGAATCGTCCTGTGGCAACGGTCAGTTGGCAGCTTCGGGACTCAGCAGATCCGGATGCGCCGTGATCGTCGCAGACGGCGACATTGTCGTCTCAGGTTCAGACTGTAGAGCAGCGAGAATTAGTGCACAAGCCCATATATGATGAGAATAAAAGATGCTCACCGGCGACTCGACGATAATGTTGGGAATGCTCGAGTTAGAAGCAGGCCGTTGGCGGAACCGCTTACGGAGATGGTCGAGCGGGGTCCCTGCGCATAGGATTGGTCGCAGGATCTTCGGGGATAGGCGGTGGTCCGGTGGACGTATAGTTGCGTCGCAGTGGTTTCGGTCGGAACAGGTGTATGTCGGTGTGTATGCGCTTCGGATGCGGTGCTCGGCTGCCCGCAGAGACTGCGAGCGGGAACGTGTGAGGCGTGTGCCAGTGGGTTCGTCGGCCGTCCCGCACAGCAACCCAGGGGCGTGCCTCCACCTATACCTCAGACGGGGAGGTGTCAGCTTGGGCTTCGACTTTGGCTTCCGCTTTGCCCGCACGGTCATCGTCCCAAGACAGCATTGATAACCAAGGCACCTCGTTCTCTTGTCTGTAAATACCTTGGTAGCTGCGGAAGCGTCAGAAATGTCCAGTGTAGAAGAATGGGTCAGCTCACGCCAAAGGACGCAATCCCGAAAGACATGGAATTTATATAGTCCATACTCGTTCGTCCTTGTCCGAGGAGAACAACCAATGAAAGCGGTCCGAAGCCTTTCGTTGCTTGCTGTAAAAGGCGCGTTGCACGCCCTTTACTGCTTCACCCCCCGACTTGACAAAGTGGAAATCCGATATACGCTGCATCACTGTGCGACCTGGGTCACTCTCCGTGGATGGTGTAGTGCCCGAATAGTTACTTTGTGCACGACTCCGACGAAGGTTGGTTACATACGTAACTTGGGAATTGCCGTATCCTGTTGATTCCAGTATCTGTACACGCTTAGTTGGCCTGCAGAAGGATCGCCGCCCGCGGTGGTGATAGAAGATCCGTTAACCTGTCTACCTGGAAATATATTGGCGGTCCGGAGCGACTTGGAGCCACCGATGAGTTCCGAGACGAACAGGTATGCAGAGTATGCCGGAAAGACTTGAATAGGCGCTTCTTCTTTGATGTACTGTCTCACTCCTTGTGAGCTTGAGAATGTTTGAAATGATGCTAGACTCACAAGACACTCGGTGTTTTCCCGAACGACCACGAGATCGACTGCTGGGTGCTCGTTAGGTGTGGGTGCTACCTGTCAAGCTGACACGTTGGGCGTTTGTACGCTCGTACAGAAAGTCCGAAGTGCGACGCACCTGACAGCCCCAAATTACAGTTAGGGTTAGTTTAGCGCAGTTGCATTTGGTTTTCAACACCTCGACCGTTTCGTGGTAGGGCTGTGCCTATTCTCTGAAAGCACTCAAATCCAGCAAGAAAGTTGACGAACTCAGTCTTGGGTATCGATGATCCTAGAGCTTGAATTGCAAGTAACTAAATTGGACGTGATGGGTGCAACAAAGAGCGTGGACATACTAACGTCGTTCGGAGCGTTGCGGGCGGCGTTTGAAGTTTCAAAACGAAAACGCTCCAGTACTAGTAGTATAATAGACAAGGAAGAGGTGGGAAAGTATACAAATAGATTAGGGCTCTCCGTCTGGATCAGTTCGTCCGGGCCGCGGGGCCCACACGTCACGCTTTGTCACCGCTCTGAATAAGTCGATTTACTTTTTGCAGTGTCAATAATAGACGCATATAACCTTCTAGTACTAGTCTCGACCCCGCAGGGTCCGTGCAGCCATTACAGACTACCCGTGTCGTCGGTGCCGAGACATAAAGAGCAACCGCCTGTGTGATGTGTGGGTGTTTTCCATCAAATATCCCCCAAAGACTCCAACCCCAAACCGAACAAACGCAAATGAAGTCAAAATGCGTTCGGCATTGACAGGCGAAGTTCCGACAACTTCGACAAACGCTTCTCAGTCTCTTCTTCCCAACCTCGTGGATCCTCACGGTCGAGTCACCGATGCGGCGGTCTCGAATACACTTGCAATGCATTGCAGACCTTGTCACACTCCCGGAAGAACCTGCCTCAATGTTTTTGTGAACTCGGGGGGCGTCCGATTGCAGATTTGAAGGAGGAAATCCAGAGTCGATATCAGACCGTATCAACAGGGATAAAACTTGTTCTTATTCGCCAAGCAGCTAAGCTATCCTTATCTAGATGGGCCGGTGCGATGCCGAGGGATCTAAGTTCAGGAACGCTCCAAAATGGACAAAACAGTTACGTTGCCCACGTCGTGGGAGCACGCTCCACCCCTTCGCCAGTTTTACCCTAGACCGTCTAATTACAGACGCGGCCTTTTCCGTGAAACAGTCCGCTACGTAGTTGTAACATTTCATGAACGGGAAATAAGTATGATAGTGTCACAATTACGGAACAACTCGAAACTTGACAGACTGTGTGCTGGTATACACTATACTGATAATCACTTACCAAGGACTGAGTGAGTCACTGAGTGGACGACTCAGTGACTGAGTGACTAGTTGGCTGGTTTGTAAAAACGACCACTACTTCTCTAGCAACAACAGTTTGTTGCCCTCAATCCTGCCTCATCTAAGACACGTTCTGAAGCCATGCGAAGTTGAATGGCATCATTGAATCCAGTCAATACTCGTTGAGATAGAATGTCGAGTACTGCCGCAGCTGCATTCGCATGTCGTCGAGGTCAAGGAAGTAGTCGGTGATCTCGTTGACTTCTCTCTTTCACCCCTGGTAGTGGAATTTGACCTTCCATCTTGGCATCTACCACACCTCACATTGCAAAAATGATGGATTCCATGGCTACTGCAAAATTGCTCTCAGCCACCCACAGCTTAGTAAGCTCGGCATAGAGGTATTTCTTGCCACCCACAGCTTAGTAAGCTCGGCATAGAGGTTTTTCTTGAGAAATTTACATTTCACAATTTCCCACCCTCAGCTGGGCACGCATATATTGTTTTCGACAGGAAAATCAGACATTCCAAAACAGGACATGACGATTCACAATTTCCCACCATAAGCTGGGCACGAATCTACCGCTCGAAAAAGCTATATTCTACTAAAACAGAATTATGTAAGATCAGCGGCAACTAGTACGCGTCATCCTCGTCATCCCATTCCTCCTGGTCAGACAAATCTGCTTCGTTACCCTCGCTGATGGCATATCCATCATCACCGTTGTGGCACTCCTGACCCTCGACAGTACCGTGAGCCTCCCAGAGCAACGAAAAATGTGAAAGCAACTTCTCCTGGATAGCAGCCTGCCGTTCTGCATACGCGATCACGCCCTGCCGGATTCTCGGGTCCCTCGACTTGCAGTTATTTCTCCACCGCAGGCCTCTCCACCACGCGCTTTTTACGAGTAGGAATTGGCGAGTTCGCCGCATCTCCTCTTTCAAAAGTTCAACTTCTTCACTCCAGCGAGCAGCACGCGCGCTCGATTTCGCCCATTCAATGCGTAGAGCTATAATATGTTCAGAAAAACGTGTTAAATAGTTTGAATACACGGACCTTCATGCAACTCCTCATTCTCGTCAAGCACCCCTTGCGTCTTCCAGATCCACGAGGTAACCCTCCGTCCCTCGCCGAGTCCTTTCCGTAGTGCTTCAAGTTGTTTCTTCGATTTTTGCCGACCGCTGGATCCGATCGTATCGTTAGGTTCGTCAATGTCTCCTGCCGTAGCTCCGTTGGGTGCAACAATGTCACTTGAACGTAACAATTGTAGTTCCTTCTCCCAGACTCCAGATCCTCGCAGCGCGACCAGAGCTACACGGTTCATTCGATACGCATCGGCTGTGGCACTGATTTTGTTTGTGAGAGTCTTGTCTAAGCTCGCAGCGCGCGTATTTGCCCGTTGGCCGCGTAGGTTTGCGTTCCGGTATTGGATGAAATGGAATTGTGTATGGAGATGGTTGCGGATCTGGGAGAGGTACTGGCGGCATTGTGCTTCACGTAGTTGCTCCTCGATGGTGGCAATATTGTTGAGACAAACTGTTGCCCGCTGGATAGAACTCAAAGCAGACGGTAGCCAGAGTTTGATGTCCTCGACCTCCAGCTCGACACCCTCCGTATCATCGAGGATGATGTCCTCGATTCCGATCATATAGAGCCGCTGAGCGGTTCGCACTTTGTGAATATCACGCTGGAGGGTATTGCGCCGGCGATGGAATTCGGAGAGCTGGTGTTGCGTAGGTTTTTTTGTATTTCGAACTTCCAACCGTAGCCGCTGCTGCGCCTGCTCCACGTTCAGAGCCAATGTGACGAAGGCACTCGGGGAGATAGATTGAGGAGGAGTCGAAGTCGCCTTCTCCTCGAGAGCTAACTGGGCACGAACCTGTCCCACAGTGAAAACTTCACGGAATTCAGTATCAAACAGTTTGAACGAGGTAATTACTCACACGAGTGCGAAGAAATGTAAGGGTTCATCTGGCTCTTGTCCTCCTGCCATGCTTCAATCAACTTCGTCCACTCGTTACGGACCTCCTCGTCAACGGCAAGGTTGAACTCTTCCACCGCCAGACGGTGACGCTCTCGTTCCTTGAGGGCAAGGATCAGCTTCCTCCTGAGCGATCTACCTATATTTCATGGATTAGACCAAGTTACTTTGAGTTCGCAGGCGACATACCTAGTCCGACATATTTTCGAAAGTTGTGATGACCAAAATGGTCATCCAAGGTGTCGTGACGGGCACCTGGACCCATCTCCTTTGTGCTATTTGCGACCTTATTGATTTCCGACCAGTTACGTTCTATACCTTCGCCGTCGGTCCGACCGACACCTTGCATGAGGTTGAGCGAATGTGGCGTTGCGCAGGCAGCCTCGTGTGCTGGTGCGTGGAATTTGGGGATGGCGTACTGCAATTTGGCCGCGAGGGAGGCAGGAAGCCGCAGTTCTTCAGGTAGATCGTTCATTCTTGCTACGAGATTTACTTTCCATTGGCACGCGATGTCGTACGAGATGACCAGAGCGAGTAGCGACACCGACACAATGCTAGCGAAGAAAATATAATCCATATTGCAAAATCTGAGGACTTGTCAGTTTGTGCCCGATACCTGCAGAAGTGGAAGACTCACCTCTCGCCTTTTTGCAAGTCGCCAACTCCATTCGGCCGGACAAACTCATGTCGCGCGCACAGGCTGAGACCAACGCCTGTGGACCTCAAGCCTGTCACAAACGTCCGATCAGCACGTGCCAGCGCCTTGAAACCACTGCAGGTGCTCAGCTGATCGCGTCAGATTAGCATGATGTGATACCCAAGTAGTCACTTTACTTACATCCGCCTGCGTAGCATTTTTTATTACGTGCGCCTGGTAGGACTCGTCAGCGACAAAGTAAGCCTTGCCGGTATGCAAGCCGGGGTCGTCACGGCCATTGGAACGAAAACGATTTTTCATGCGGAAATTTGCATCCAAAGCGATTATGAGAGTGTAGAGATACCTGACACAGCAAAGTCTCGTCAGTTTTGCAGATGAGAAATAAATGGTGCAGGACTCACCGAAGGGACGGATCAACATCCTGCCAACTGTGTGGAAGGTTGATTCCAGGATGAGGGCACGCCGGGCATTGTACGGCCAATTCACCGCATTGGATGTTCTGTACTCCATTTTCGATGCAACCACGGCCGGCTCTCTTCAACAATAAGATATGTCGATATTGACGAACCATTCGAAGGAAGGCGATGTAGCGGCTCTAGTCGCAGTATAAATGGTGCGTGGCGAGTAGAAATAAAATGTTCACTTACTGTTGGGATACTGATTCCAGTCGCATCCGTCAGGCGTTCGATTGTGCAGTAATATTCCCAGCCGGACACTTTGCTTGACAAGCTGAGTTGGAGGAAGTGCCGTAAAGTGCGTCGGGTGCACACAGTTCGTGGGCTGTGCACTGTGGCTGGATACCACATACACCGCAAAAGCTGCTGGCGGTGAGAAACGCGCAGATCGCAATTGCAGAATGCAATGTTGACCGGGTGAATGCCTTGCAGGTCGATGACGAGGAAGTCCGGGTGTCCGGACAGGGGACAAACACATTGCATGTCGTCGTGCCCAAGTTGAATCACAAGCCCAAGAGCCTTCAGATTCGCAGCTTCGAAGAAGCGTCCATTCCACTTCTAATCGGGCAGCCTATCGGTGAGGAGTATTCATTTACACAAGTAAAGCACGAACTTTGATACGGTGTAACGGCAGACGCTTATGGGTGGCCACGAGACACGCCTTGCAAAGCATTTCATCCCCCAAACAGTCGTCGCAGCGGTATTCACGCAATTTCTCGTCGGATAGAAAGGGATCTAGGCCATCATTGCAAGCACATGGTACCGGCGAGGGACAAGCCTCGAGGCGCAACTCCTCGATAAGGTATGCCTCTCTATTCCCTCCCTTTTCATCATGACCTGACCATTCCTTCATTGGATAGTCCTGTGATGAGCGGCGTGGATTCTTAGATCAAAATGAGGATAAAAAGGGAGGGAAGCACGTACTGAAGCTTGGTAACGTCTGGCCGCTTGCTTCACAAGCACGTTGTCATTAATGTCTGCAGTATCAGAGGGTTCTTCATCGAAATCGGGGTGAAGCACGGCATCCAGCTCTTGTTCGAGCGTGCTCTCCCAATTCCCTTGTGGTGGCGGAATCCAGGCGGCACCGGGAAGCTTAGTGGGTGATGAAGGCATGACCGCGACACGGCGCCGATCCAGCGAGAGCGCTACCATCCGTGAGTGCGCTCTGGGTTGGCCATCCTCGCTGTCGCTTCCACGGTAGACTGTATACAAGCGTTTCTTGGACATAAGCGGGCGGGGGCAAGTAAAAAAAAAAGGTTACCACACCGCCAACCATGCTGATTTTGTTCTTGCTCGTGCCAAGTAAACAAAAAAAAGGTCCCCGTCGACCATGCTGTTTTTGTTACAGATATTCTGTTGCCAAAAATGTTTATCGTATAACCGCATGAGGTGAGTGATCTGCGCCTCCTAACATGGATGGCATGGACTCCTCCTCCCCTATAATAATATATATACGAGCCCTCTTTGATTCCATGTACTCAGACGCTTTCAGACTCCCTCATCATGGTTCGCTTGGATGTCAATTCTCCATCTCCGTCCTCGACACTTGCCCCTCAGGCTTTTAATCGCATCAGTAGGGCCGATGCTGATGTCGGAGTTGCACTCCACGCCGCTCGTGCTGCAGGAAGCGACTACATTGCCATGGACCACGGTAAGAGCTGCAGCGGCAGCGACCCGAGCGATTGATCTGACGTGAGACCACAGTTGATCGCATCCACGCTAGTGTCGCCCAGATGTTCACGGGTACTGAGTTCCGCAACCTCTTGCGCGACTGTATCCGGGAAGCGATAAGCGGTGAGAACATGCGCATCGTCGAAGCGAAGGTTGAGGACGTGGTGGATATCACCCAGAAGCTCTCACTGAGCTTCGATGAAAAAGACGAAGTCGAGAAGGGTTTGCTTGCTCGACGCCCCCCTCCCATTATGTCGCCGATCTCCGTCAATCATCCTGAGCTTGGTGCCAAAGCCGCCCAGATCGTGCGCGGCTTGCCCACTCAGACTGCCACGTCGGGTGACCGCACCTTTACTTACTTTGTTCCTGTGGCGGACTCCAAACCCCCTTACTATTGCATCGGACGCGGTTTGGCAATCGGTATTTTTACTAACTGGCAAGTGAACATATTTGGCGCGACGAATCTAGACTGACTCAGGTACCGCTTTAGGACTCTGATATCGCCCCTTGTCATTGGAGTGAGCGGAGTCTCGTTCAAGTCCTACCAAACTCGCGAGGAAGCAGAGGAAGCGTTTGCTGCTCTGGTTGAATCGGGCACGCTTTCTATCATTCGCTACTAGTTGTGTTTAGCCCACCCGCCTCATTATGTACAATTTAGTATTCGTCAATGTGAACCGTGTCAATGTTCGAATATATATGATTGATCCATCCGCACGAGTTCTCGAATCGGATGGACATCGTTCGTCTCTAAGAAACGGAAAATGTAGTTCTCATTATGTACAATTTAGTATTCGTCAATGTGAACCGTGTCGATGTTCGAATATATATGATTGATCCATCCGCACGAGTTCTCGAATCGTTCTCGAATCGGATGGACATCGTTCGTCTCTAAGAAACGGAAAAATGTAGTTCGTTCTGCCAGCGTTCTCTGCCAACGTTCTGCTATGAGATTTTAGGTTGTGGTTATTACTAGTTCGTTCTGCTACGAAATTCTACCGTAACTCTTGGTACAGAAGTTGTTCGAGAAAATGCGCCTCCGCTAATGTCGAGGTTCCCTCCATTGCCAAGCATAGTATGTCTTCCAACATCGCAATTACCAACTTTAGCGCCTTGCATACCTCGTTCGAAACCTGCCACTCAACGCACGTCCCACACATCTGGTAGATCCCATCAATTCCCTCGTGTGCCTTCTTGTGGATCTCAGCGACAGTGGTAATAGCATCTTCGAGTATGGATAAGTCTCCGTCGGTTGCGTCGACCTCGTCGTCATCTGGCATGGAGTCAATGTAAGCCATCAGCAGCGACTCGACGTATTGGGCTGGACAGGGGATGAGCATCAGCATTTGATCCTTCGCTTCCTTGACGACCTGGAGACAGTCTGATAGAGTAACACTATTTCTTATGAGTGCAAGAATCATAACAAGATGAGAGTACATACCCCGATGTTTCTTCGAACTCGAAATTATCCGGTGTGCATGCTCGGCGACATTTTGCACTGATGCGTACTTTATGTCTGGAGAAAATTTCAACAAAGAGTGCGTCACGGTGTGAAATACGAAAAAAAAAATCAGGATCACTCACCGTGTGTAGTACCAACAGCGGCTAGCGCGAGCCGCTGCTTTTTTGGCGTCGTCAGTGATTTGTTGGGAGGCCATGAGCGAGAAATGGGCGGGAAGGTTGGGGTGGGAAGCAGGCGTTCGCCACCGACAGCATGTAATCAAGTTAGACACCGAGCTTCCACGCTTGGAGAAGAACCCACTCAGAACAGGCGATTCGATCACCATTTGCGGTGACAAAAATTCAATATGGTACCCAAACTTTAACCCGACATACGCGTAATGAGACGAACGACTGCAGAATCACCTACGCGTCTTCTTTTGGGGCCTTCCATTGCCCGATTCACCCCCAGTTGCCAAACGTTTCGTACCCCTTACCTCCGAAGTCCTAGGTCGACTGGCAAGAACCTGAGTCATAACCCAGTAAACATCGTCGATGGCGGCCGACCAGGATCTAAACTGCCAGCCCGATTGATCCGGAAGTTCCAGCCCCCACCACAGAAGTGCCGCCATGACACTCAGAAAACCGTTCTGTCCCGGTTTGTCAACCGCTTGCCACGCACCGCCAACCTCACGGGGAAGCTCAATAGAATGTGGAGCCACTGGGGGAGATATCTGCCTCCACGCTGGCTGAAGGCTACACCACCAAGACCAAAAGGCAGCGCCGAATTTCGTGGCATCGGTGATGGGGGGTCGACCTGCGCGAGCACGGGAAATCCACCAGTGCACTGCCTCGGGACGGCCTTTGCTACTCAGAGCGTACGTACTCCCTTTTTCGTTGACAAATCCCGCCGACTGCTCCAACTGGACGAATATGGGGATAAGGACACCATACTGCGGTGGCGGGTCCGAAGAGACCAGGTACTGATACGCTCCACGGAACCAATCAGGGAATGACGAAACATCGACATTTGGGGAGTCGGTGATTAAAGCACCTGGATTAAAATGTCAATTAAAATGCCAATAACAGTTGCAGAAAACCCACGGTTAACGTGGTTACCGCCATCAGAAGCTGTACCAGGTGGCAAGGGCGATTCAGCGCGATCTGCGGAGGTATGGGGGGTGGGAACTTTGTCGGCCGACGGTGACGGTGCTGGGCCAATTGACTGATTATCGGCGGCGAGGTTTTGATTGGGCGGTGAGATGATTGAAAATGGTGCACCGCTCGGCGATTCGTCAGAATGTGGAGGTGGGCCAACGGGCTGTTTGTCGAAGACGAGTGGCGGAGATACTGGATCACCCGACGGATTATCGACGGTGAGACTTTGATTGGGCATCGAGGGGCGAGTTGACTGCGTGAATGGCGCAACGCTCGGCATTTCATCCGAATGTGGATGCGGGTCTGACTGTGTGTCAACGACAGGTGAGGTTGGTTCAATATTGGGAGACGTGCCTTGCGATCCGTGATCTCCGGGTGCATCCGAATCATCCGGTACTGTCCTCGGTTTCTTCGTCCGAGGTCGTGGGCGATTCGCTGTGCGAGGAACCGCACGCATCCGACCACTGCCAATCGGGACGTAGTCAACTCTACGCGCAGAAAAAGGGAGCGGCTTAGCACGTCGCTGAGGCGTCTCCGCTTCGTCTTCGTCTTCTTCGTCTTTCTCTTCATCTTCGTCTTCCGCGTCTTTGTCGGCCTCAGCCTCGTCTTCATCAGCCTCGTCCTCGTCCTCGTCCTCGTCCTCTTCCTCGTCCTCTTCCTCGTCGGGGTCGATATTACTGGACCTGGACTTACGCTTCTTTTTCAGAGAAGTCGAAGCCTCGGGACCACTAGCGATCACGAGTCCATTTTCAATGGAAGCGGGCTCCGGAAGCTTACACTGATCGCGCTCTTCTTGCGCTGGAAATTTCTCAATGCAGAGTTCACGCCATAAAATACAATCACTTACTGTAGCACGTAGTTAGATACTCTTGAAAGAGCTTTGTGACGACCTTGAACTTTTTCTTGTCCGCGAGTTGCCAATTACGTGGTATAGCGTTTGTATCGCCCCCCTCGTGCATGCTGTAAAGCAGTAAGAAGACGTTGGAACTAAATATAGAACGAGGGACACACGACAACACCGTTATATCCCCGTTCTTGCGCGGCTCTGGACCCCCGACTAGAAGCGTCACGTGCAAGCCAAGGATGGCATGCATACCGGCGAGTATGGGGCCAGCAAACGACGAAAGGCGATCGATGGCGCTGCGGGAGATTGATCAGTGAACAACAAGCGATGAATGAAATGTAGGCTGACGTACGCTTGTCGGTCCTCGGGAGAGGTTGAAGGGGTGTCGACGAGAGCTTTCAACCAAGCCTCATGGGCTGCTCTACCTTCATCTTTCGCAAGCTGGGCGTAATGAGTTTGGACGTCCTGATCGAGCAGTGCAAATTTTTCCCGCGTCATTTGCTCTCTGAAGGCTGTTCTGCTCTTGCGGTCCGTCTGGTCAAGCGCGTTCCATCTCGCGAGAAAATCGTCCTTGACGGCAGTCTTGAAGTAATCCTTCGACCAGCGCTGATGAGCTTGAAGCGTCTTGGGCCGTTTTTTCGTGACACCGGAGAGCTGAGAAAGGAGTCGATGCCACGGGTCATTCTGCGGAGTCGTCCGTCGGGGGACAGCGGTTTTCATGTTCTTCTTCGCACGATAGTTCAGCCATGTACGAATAGCCTAGAAATATAGTGTTGCATTGAAACTGGGCGTGTGTATTTGTTTAATATGCAGAAAGACTCACTTTGCGCATTGACTGAACTTTGTCGCGTTTCTGTTCGGCCTCCGCTGATGTTAACGTTTCGGGAATAGCTGGAGAAGCCGCCCGTTCTGCTGGAGTGAGCGGTTCCTCTGATACGGACAGTTTCCAGTGGAAGCGAACGAAGTATTCATTGACGACGTTGTCGAGGTATTCCTGAGCAGGCGATGAGCCACGGGACAGGGCGTCGCCATATGCAGGAAGGTGGGACGTGAGGAAGGCGAGACGTTGTCCCTTGGCCCAATTTCTGCGGAGCGTTTCGACGACGGTGACAACGGGAGCGTGAGGCTGAGTGAGCGTAGTGGTGGGCGCCGGTGCAGCCGTCGTTTCCGCATTCGCTGAGCCATTCCTGATCGGGGGTATTGTAAGAAAACATGCAAGCGAGCCAGGGACGATGAACACGCTTACTGTGACGCCATAATGCTCGGTACGGACGTGCGCAAACGAGTGAAAAAAAGTGAAAAAGAAAGAAGAAAAAGGAAAGAAAAAAAACATTCGGTGTCTTCCTGAACATGGCAAGAAGGGAAATCCACCTGCCGTTCATTGCAATTCGGAGGTTGCAGATACAGGATTTAATCTGAAATATTATAACGAGGATTTATTGTCATTACATTTGGTCGGCATTTTAAAGGCCGCTGCAAAGAGAAGTGTTAGGGGCACGGCTAATTTTGGATAGCGGCGAAATCCGTCATATTTGCAAAAGCTTCGCTGGTAGAAGCCATGCCATAATTGTCAAATTTTACAACCTCGGCTGTCTCTTTTACATATCTACGACTTTATTTTCTTGCTACCGTAAATTTATCTGATAAAGACGTTCATACTTTATCTGATAAGTACTTTCAATGCAACAACCAAGGACCTTCTCACAGTACACATTGTAACAATTGCGACCACCGTGCAGACAGTGGCGGAGACGGAGCGCTCGGGAGGCTCCATCATGACGACACCAGCGCCTTCACCGCTCCATACTCTTCGCATTCACCAGCACAGCCCGTCCTCGCCCTCTTCGTTTCTTCCGACAACGAGCGAGTTTATTCCGGTGATGGCAAAAGGTCGCGTCGTCATCACGTCCACAAGATCCATCCGTGCCGCATCACCGACTGCAAGCACACAAAGATGGCCTACTAGGCATCGAGGAGCACGCAAGGCACCATGTCATCACCGTGACGTTCGTGTCTTTGTCAGATCGACGCTCAGGCTCGGGAACTGACGCCGACCTCGTCGCAAGTCACGGCAGAGACAACAAGATTCACGTGTGGGAGGGTCCGACTGAGTCGGTGTCCATCCGCAAGGGCTGGGCGGCCTCGTTGACCGACCAGCCCCCTCCTCCACTGTGCTACTCCCTCGACGTAAACGCGCTCAACTTTTGTCGGTTCTCGCTCCTCCCGACTCCCACTCTGGACAACGAGGTCGCAGCGCTCATTGCCGTCCCCAACCTCGTCGAATCTGCTCTGGTGGGCTCTATCCGGGTGAGACATTGCGCTGCTCTCGTGTGAACACGCTTTCTATCTAGGCGGATGTCTGGACGTTGGATCCGCAAGATACTTCAGCCAACCACTTCTCTGACGGCCGTTCTGGTCCCAAGTCCGGTCAGTTCCCGTGTTTTGTGTCTCTTTGAGCGACGTCTATATGCGCTCTGACGGACTTACAACTTGCAGGTATAATCATGTCGATGCACCTCTACTATGCCCCCTGGTCATCACCATCTACGTCAAAAGCGCAGCGAGAGCTCCGACTCTTGTGCGCATACGAAGACGGAGGGGTCGTCCTCCGCAGGCGCACCTCTCCCGAAGGCACACAGACCGAAGAGAGCAAAGGGTGGGAAGTCGTTTGGAAGAGTCGATTGCACGTCGAATCAGGTGCGTCGTCGTCGCGTGCTCGCAACCCCTAATGTTCCTCATTATCACGTTCCTCTCTCTCCCGACGTTGGCTGTAGTGATGGCCATGGCGGTACCCAAGGACTGCAGCTTTGCGTTGACGGTCTCAGCCGATCACCTCGTTGGGAGATATGACCTCGTACGTCACTATGCCCGCGGCGACCTCGACACTGGAGACTCAACGCGCTTCTCTTCTCAAGAACACGCCGAACCAGATGGGGACGGACCAATTCACTCGGGCTTTCCGAACCAAGAACCCAGGAAATGCCGCCATCGCTATCCGCGACGATGGACATGTCTGCGCGATCGGAGGCTGGGACGGTCGGTGAGTTCTTTTGGCTTTGGCTGGTGGACAGTGTCGCGGTTCTGAAGCCCTCTTCTTTCCCTCGCCCTTGGCTTTCAGCGTGCGGCTCTATTCGACCAAGAGTTTTAAACCACTCGGAACGTTGGTGTATCACAAGGATAACTGTCATGCTGTCGCTTTCGCCTCGAGCTACGAACGCCGCGCTTCTGACGACCATCCATCGACCGGTCCGGGCGAGGGCGAAAACGAAGACGACGACATGACTGACGAAGAAAAGCGTCAACGAGGACGGTGGTTGTTCGCGGCAGGAAAAGACTACCGAGTATCGATATGGGGTTTGATCAGTTTCGACAACGCGGGAACCGTCTAATGATATTACAACCTATCAACGACGAAAACTCGGGCAATCAGAAACGACGAATGGTATGTTAGGTAGATTACAGTAAAGCAGATGCACGAATGTCCGATAGTACATAGTAGAGACTCAAACTGTCTGTACCAGTAAGTCATCTTAGAACACGACGCGAAACGTCGACGCGAACCTGAGTCGAAGTGTGGGCGTTTGTTTGAGTTTGGCAATCATCCATTTCTCCGACACGATGACGGTCCAAAACCCGTCGTCGTACGACAGAACGTGATCTACGGTGGTTGTGCGCGTCTCATGAAGGCCATGCAAGTCAAGCGCGTCGTCCCGGCAGAGATGGGAGACGAAGCACTCCTAGAAGCTGTGAATGGCGTCGGTGTAGGGCGTCGCAACGAGCGGAGATGGTCGGTCAACGCCATGGGGTTGTAACATTCACATTTCGGTTCAGTGTGTGATCTCGGATCGGCTTACCGACTCGGAGGCCAAAAACCTAGTCTCGTGACTCTCATCACCATCCATTTTGGTGTTGCCGGAAGTTCCCGTTCACGGGTTCTTCCTCATGGACCAGCAAATCTGGCAGTGGACACTCGCGAAAGAGGCCAATTGCGCCATGTTTTGTGCGCGACGAAGTTCTTGACATGCGTCAGAATAAAGACGGGGGTTTGTATCATGTTTTGTTTTAACTTCTCAATTGCTTACTTTTTTTTTTTTGGACAAGCTTGGTTATTATGTAGCAACTGACAAGAAGTCCTACACAATACGCTAACTTAGGCGGAGGCCGCAAAGGAAGCTCCGGTTCAGTTGCTTACTTCAACCAACCGTCGACTTCTTTTGGCTCGGACACACTTGTCTTCTGCATGGTCGTGGGAACTCAGGTGTACGATAAGCGTGCCATCTACACTAGCGATGTAGCTTCAGTTCTGTACACGTTCTCTCGGCAACCTCTACTCACGATGTGGCCAGTCGAGGATGGAACAGCCGTGATTGACTGTGTCCTTCGTCATCCTCGCCCTACACTCGCAACAAAGCTTGCCTCACTCAAGAAAGCGCTGCTCGACAAGGCCAATCCTCGCACGCTCGAGTCTGCGGAACCACCACCCTCGATCACAGAACCCGGTTACCCAGTCCGCGTAGTCGGTAAAGTCGCACGACATTATGAGTCTAAACAGATACATGCCGATACGATCGGTGCGTTCTCTGTCCTCTCGTTTTTCAGTCTGTTCACCGGTGCAGACCCTTGTCCTTCTTCGCTCGACGAGATAACACATTTCGAACGTGTCATCGAACTGCACAAGACCAAGTACTCCCTTGCTCTTCTCTTCGTACCACCTGCCAATCATACATCGTGTGCCCCTCCGTTGGTCACTTGCATGACCCATCCTCGCCAACAGTATCGTACATCGCATCTTCAACGCCTTCCAGTCCATGCAAACACTACAGTCCCGTCAAAGCATACGAGGTGAGTCGAGACCAAGCGCCATTCTACTCAACTCGTTGACATGCGGCGTTTTTCCCCTCGCATCGCCAGCCACCACGGAATTCCAAGTTGCGGCATCCATCGCGTCTACACACACGCGACCTCACTGCGAATACATTTCGACTGTATGTCAAACATTACATGGACAATGCCCCGCCGCCATTTCGTATTTCCTGCCCCTCTCCCTCCCGGAGTATATATGGAGGCCACACGACGCCGATGAAAAGTGCGCGAGACGAAGGTGAGAGCGATGAACAGACACCACGTCCCCGCGCCCGCCCTAAATTGGGCGAAACTGGTATAACGACTCGGAGGACGAGGACGCGTCAAGGCTAGGTTTCACGATCTCACATTTCCGACGTGTGCCCGGGTTGGCATTACTAGCTGCGCGAGTCGTCCGTTCCGGAACGCGAAGAATAAACAGGGCCGATCAAGAAAAGGAATGAGGGAATGGTCTTATCACATCATCGATCTCGATGTCGTTGCCAAGACCGAATAGGTCCGGGGAGGTGAACAGATCTGTACCCAGGACTGGAACGGGTGCAACTGCAGACCCGCCCCGTAAAAAGATGAAGCGACTCTTTTTATGGGCGGTGGTCAAGTCGTACGAAGAGGGAAGCATCGTACTTTGATGGAGACGTGCGGCCATTGCCGGTACCACCCCGCCTGTCTTCGAGCAAAGTGGATCCCCGAGATCAAAACGAACTCTGGAGTCGTGGTGACATCACGGCGAGCACTTCCACAGACCCCTCGCTCTCTTGTTCATTGTCTGCCTCAGTCTTGTACACGTCATCGGCGTCTGCCTCGCTCTACTCGCACTATCATCTCCCTCGACAATCTTCTGAATGCGACGTCGTCGATACAGATACGGATACGTCATACCTCTCGGATCCTCCCGCGGACGAAGAAGCGTACATTCCACTTACGCCACGCTTCTTGGCGGTATATGTGCGAGACTCATTGGGTGCAATGCGTCGCGGGCGTCGTGGGAATGGGAATGGTGGTGGAGGTGGTGGGGGAGCAGGCAAGGCAGGGAGGAAGCTCTTATCAGTCATACCAGCGTCCACGGATCCGCTCCGGACATTGCCGGGAAGGATATCGCGAATCCGCTGGCTGCTATTCATTCTGCCGCACTCCGAGTCATGCTCATCAACTTGAATTGAGAATACGGTAGACCAAGTAATCAGGGAAGGTAAACACTTGACGCCTGACCTTGGTGGGGCGAGCAGTACCAGCGAGGTTGTGGAAGAGGTAGCCCGAGGTGAGTTGATTTCGATCGTTGAATTGATGGCCAATCCCGAACCTTTTAATTAATAAGATTTAATTGGTAAAACAGTGGTCAACGTCGCTCGCACCGTGGGTCTCGACGTGGATCCCGACGAATTTCCGGGCAAGTTCAACCTTTTCGAAGCAGAGTCGAGGCGGCGACTCTGGTGGGACGTCTTTACTACGATCTGTGAGTTCGTCGTGGCTGGTATTCATTCCACGTTGACTCAATCACCGGGACGTCGCAGGTTTATCTCTGACTATATGGGCCGATCACCTCTCATTACGGACACTGAACACATGACACACCTCCGTATGGATGTGGACGAGGATGTGTTCACGCCTGCGTGTACCACCATTCCGCTCCCACGCAGCCCTCTCTCCCTATCGGAGCCGAACTCGTCGGACTTCAAGTATTTTGGTCTCAAGTGCCGGTACGTTTTTCGAGTTCTAACCCGTTCGGTTGTCCAAGTTTTCACCCTTGTTTCACAACTGCAGTCTCGTGCAGTTGGTCAAGGACATCCAAAGACGTTCTCTCCGTGACTCTATTCAGAATGGTTCGGCCGCACACGAGCAGTTCACTCTCAAGCAGGCGGCAGCGTGCGTCAACGAAATCAAACAATGGCTCACCGATCTGCCGTCCACGTTCCGGGTGGACATCGACTCCGACCCCTGCCGTGCCCCATCCTGATGGAACTGCTCCACCCTCCACGAGCTGTCGTACAGAGTCAAGTAACACATCGCCCGTACTCTTGGCACATAGGCTGATCACGAAGGTTTACATTCCGTTCTTGCGGCCCTCTTACGGACACGGCAACGTCGTACTACCAAGCCACCGTCGGCACCTTCACCGCGGTACACGCCATCATTCGTTCCCTGTGCACGCTGTGCTCGATGTGGAAGCAACGGCCCGACCTTCGTGAGCGCCGACCGATGCCTGCGTTGTTTAGCTTTTATTCGTTCAGTCGGGCGCTGTTTGACGCTGCTGTCGTATGTGCGCACAACGTGAGCAAGGATCCGGATAGCGTGTGGGTCCACACGGCCTTCGAAGACGTCAGCCATGCCTTGGAGGTGTTACGCGATCCGTTGCTCAACACGGGCCGTGCACCGATGCGTGGCGGTGTGGAAGGGGTGTGCGCGAACCCATCAAGATCGTCGAGTTGTTGCAGCGCAAGGCCGAGGGCGTGCGTACGGGGAGCGTGGATGGTTCTTCCTCTGGATCCAGCTCGGCTGCTGGGGTTGGGACGAAGAGGAAGCACAACGATATAAAGGCTGATTTGGAGCAGTTGCGGCGTGGGTTTAGGTTTTCATGTGTTGGGGCGCTTGTCGTGTCTTCGAGATTGTTCCCAGCGGATTGTCGTCAGCGATGTCTACGACGGCCCAGTCAACTGCAACGACGGTACCGTCGACTACTAACTTCAAGTTCCCCCCGGATCCGTAATCACAGACGAACACCCTACGGGTGAGCAGCCTTCGAAGCGCTCGCAGACGACGAAGCTGGATGGTGGCGCCCCTGTTGACTTTTTGATGCCATTTACTGCGGGCGACGAGGTTATGCAGACGAACTTGGAAGCACGGCGGTATAGAGCAAGAGCAACAACAAATTCCCATGCTTCACCGCCGGTTGGGACGTACGATCGCCCGTCGAGTTCGTTTGCGGGCTCGACCCCCGCGTCGTACACGGCCTCATCCAATGGGAGCTATTCGAGTATGAATCTACCGTACGCAAACGGCGGACCGACAGGGTTTTCGAACAGCATGCCTTCTCAAATTGAGCATCAGACTTCGTCATCGACACCGTTTGACATGACGCCCGAGCAGGAGGGGTATTATCCTTATGATCCCTCTTCGACGACGCATCAACCAGCGCACCATCGTCACCACCACCATCAACATCAGCATCTGATGACGCTCGTTGGGGACGAAATGGCTTTTCAAATGCCGGACCGGGTTCGGGGGATATATTCGTATTCGCACGACAAGGGGCCGCATGGACTCGCACTCGCAGTCGATGGCTCAAGCTCGAGGGTGTGGCCTACGCGATCCGAGGATCCTCAAACTGGGTTTGGGCGTACTTAGTATGATCCATCCACGGCATCATGAGCTGTGGAGCGAGTGACTTGCGCTTTTTATTCTTTGCTTCTGCCTTTTCTTTCTATGATTTCATCCTCTCACCATGCTCTCGTCGTCCCATTCGATCCAGTGATTTCATTTGGCAATGGCCCCCTTGATTGTACTCTCCCTGGGTATCGCCAAAAGGGATTTCTTGTACTCTTTCGGGCTCGCCATTTGCATTTTAACTTTGTAAGAATATACTTTGTTACGTTCGTGGCCCGGATACCTCTCCTCGTACGAACACGCCCACATGACTAGCTCGTTTTCTTTCACTTTACAAAACGTTCCCTCCTGCGTGTGGGGAACTCTTAATGCATTGCTCTTTCTTTCGCATAGTATCGTTTTTGCAGCTTTACGATACGGTTTACTATAATGGTTTACGGTCCAGTGGAACTTCCTTTCTTCCGCTTTCCCTCCTGGTGGAAGATTCGTCTGAAGCGAAGATGTACCTCTCTTTCACCGCCGATCCACCGCAGCGAGGCCCTTCGTAAGCCTACCGCTGAGCGTTGCGTACGGCGCCCGCACGTTCTTTTCATTGAAATCACGGTCACCTTGAGGCTTTCATTTACTACCTCGCGTGTTGCATGTGTCATCGCTTACGAGTCTAGCAATCGCGAATCGTGCACAGAGAATGGGGAAGAACAGTAACATGACAAAGAAGGGCAAACAAAAATCTTTGGTCCCTCCCCCGCGCTCCTCCCCTCCACCTCCACCCCTTGTTTCATCGACGCCTGCTGCACATCATTTGCCGTACCCACCTGCCGCCGTCGACACGATCGAGGAACCAGAAGAGTTCGGCCACCCCTTGGGTCTATTTCACTAGAGAGGAGGAGAAGCGTCGAAAGCGATGACGAGGTGGATTTGGTGTATCCAGACGTATGTATGCTCCCGATTGCGTGTTCGTCTGCTGGCATTCTCAGATACCCCATCAAAGGATGACCTGGTGCCACCCGATTCTACTCGCGCGGCGCAATGCCGAGCTCGAGGAGGAACTCGTCGAGCACCGCGCAACAGCACTGGAACGCGATGCCAACTTTCGCGCGATGCAGCAACGGCTGGACGAGTCCGAGGGTGGGGCAGCCGGCACGTCAGAGGAAGACCCGATGCAGAGCAGAAGTCGGGAGGACGAGCATTGGGGCGTCGTCCGCGACGAGCTGCACCGCCAGCTGCGTACTTCCGCACGCTCGAGACGACCAACGCCAAGCTGAACGCGGAACTCGGGCGGTACAAGGACGGACACGCCAACCTCGAGGTGCTGGGCGAGGAGAAGCGGGCGTTGGAGCGTAAAGTGGCATGGACGAGCTGAGGGAAAAGGTCGTCTCGTTGGGGCGAGAGCGGCAGGAGTGGTGCGTGTCTTTTTCGTCTTATGTGCGCTTTTCGCTGATGCTGGTGCGGTGCAGGCGAGCAGGTCTAACGAGGTCCCCACGACGCCGACCACTTCTCACTTGTCCGACGCCGCGCTAGCGCTCAAGATCCAACATGTTCACATTGTGATTGTCTCGGACTTCGACCCCCGCCCGACATCCAGTCGTACTCGCCGACGACGGAGCCTGAAATCCTCCTTCGGAGCATTGGATCAGTATGGATCCGACGAAGACGACGAACCCGCACACTTGTGCACTTGCAGATGTGGACACGAAGTACTGGACGTCGGCGCAGACGAGAACGTGATAGGGAGAGACGAGTTCTCCCGCAGAGGTCGTCTGGCTATTCGCCTCGACGAAATGCTTCAGGCAAGCTTTCACGCTGACTCGGATCCAATGCTACAGTTCTAAACTTGTTTTTCGTCTCAGGTTCGGAAATCGTGTTTCCCTGATGCCCAGTTTGGTCGTTATTACTTCTCACCAGAGTTCCACCCACCCTCGCTCACTCTCGTTCCCGTTCCCCGGCTCAGTCCATCATTCACGTTGGCGCAGCTTGGTCTCAGCCGGTCAGCCCCGGACTTTCCTTCCCTTCGTTCAATGCTTTCTCCGTCTCACCCCTCTTTCCTTTCCGCAGTTAGCAGAAACGCTATGCCGCCAAGATCAAGCCCATCCGCAAGAACGGCCACCTCCTTCTGGTCACCCTCTTGCTCGCAAACATGATCGTCAACGAGACTCTCTCCGTCATCTCAGACCCCGTCCTCGGTGGAGGTGTGCAGAGCGTCGTCATCAGCAGTCCTTATCGTCATGTACGTATCAAGCGCACGTTTCCGCGGCCGGAGTCTTTAACGCGCACGCGTCCACAGCTTCTCCGAAATATGCCCCAGACCCCCTTCCACGTAACAGGGGACAGTGCAGATTGCCGATATCGTGACCCCGACCAGACCAGCGCTCCGCCCACTCAACACCCGTGGTCTGAACTTCTTCCGGTCCCAGAGCGCTCCTCCGAGCCCCCGTAGCGACAGATCTCCTTCTCTGTTTTCTACTCCTGGTCAAGCAATTCAATCGACAATATCTACAGGATCCACCACTAATATCCCACCCGTGCCGCCGATCGTCGTTGAAACGCCTCAAGTGATCATCGCCACCGCAGCGGCGGACCAACAGCCAAGCCAGAAGCGCCCCCGCCGAGAGAATTCAGTGTTTCCTCGGCATTGACCCACGACATCGTCCATGAGGAAGCGCCCCGTCAGCAATTTTGGTCCTGGCTCTTCGCTCGTCAGTTCTCTGAGCCCTGCTATGTCCCGGACCACGCCTCCTGCGCTGTCTCTCGAAGCTGTCTTGTTGGAACGGAAGCGTCGTTTGGTTGCTGCGGTTGCTGTAGGGTTCGTTGCCTCAACGCTGTCGGGTTTATCTTCCCCGGTCTCGGGTTCTGGCACAGGAACGAACGCAAGCGGGAGCGCGATCACGGCGGCGGCGGCACGAACTCTGGCTGCCGTAACCCACCACGGCGGAAGCGACATACGCAAGGAACTTACCCTTCACGCTCCCACTATTATAAAGGTCCTCGAAGACTATCCCGAAGACTTGCACGCCGTAGAGCTCGCCATCTGCACCCTCCTCGCCCACGCTATCACGACCTCCATCGACGACCCCCAACGACCCGCCGCCAAATATATCCAGGAGGCGCTCCCAGTCGCAACCCTCCTGCCCCTCGTCTTCGGCTTCGTCACCAAACCCATTAGCCTCACCCTCTTGCATCACGCTCTCGAGTTCTGCGGCCATCTCACCCAACATTGCACCGACGAATGCCTGGCGTATCCCACAACGATCGACTTTTTGATCGCCATCCGCAGTCCGGATCTCCACTCCCGTTTAGGCGCAGTCATACGCTTACATAGCTCCCCTCCGGAACAGGAAATACTCTACAACGATCCCACCGCTCTCCTTCGAAAAGACTCAGCCTGGCTAATACGTTTTCCTTTTTCGCAACCTATCTGAAAAGCCGACCTTCCGTCGTAGCTGTGGTGAGCAGGGATCCGTCATCATACGTCAAACGCTATTCGATCTCTTTCCGCCGTCATTTATTCAGCGCATTCTCGTACCCGAGACAGGTGTTCGTCTCATTGCGCAAGATCTTGGCCTCAAGAGCGCCCAATATGGCGTCGCCATGTTCCAAAATACTAGTGAGAACAAACGTAAAGGCGCCGGTGGATCCGATGACGACGACGAGATGGGCGTCGCGGATAGGATCGTCATAGAACGCGCCAGAGCTCGGCGAAAGGAGCTCGCGGAGGAAGAAAAGGTTGAGAAAGAGATGATGGACGTGGAGTGGGCTGCACAGCGCGCCAAGGCGCTGGAGAGTCGGCGGGGGAGAAGGCGAAGTAGCGAGCGCAAAACCCACGGCAGGGCAAGGGACGGGAACGAGTGTGTCGGAGACGGACGCAATGTCTGTGGACAGCGAGACAAGTAGGCGGTCCGAGTCTGTGCGCACTGCAAAGAAGGGTACGCGGGCGGTCAGGGCGACGCCGCAGCTAGACGATTCAGACAGCGACTCGATGGGCTTGTTCGGCAGCCCGAAGTTCAAGCCCAGCAGGAAGAACGGAACGAGGGAGCGGAGCGTTGTCCCTGACGCGCAGTTCAGCACCAAGCCCACCGCAGCGCGGGAGCGAAGGAAACCACTAGACGAATTTGGCTGGCTCGACAGCGGCTCCGTGCAACGTGGCCTCCCTCCACACCTCGCCCAGCTCATCGCCGACTATGGTCCCTCACGCTGCTAGTCCACACAGACCCTCCGTTCCATGATGGAATACCAGAAAGCAATGCTAGACTGCGTCGATGACCACGACATTTACAAACTCGGTCTCGCCCTCGCTGACCTCGTCCCCCGTAACGAATTCTCCATCAACGAGGGTGGCTTCCAGGCATTCAACCACCTCACCGGCAAGTCCGAAGTCGTCAGCGCCGGGCTCCCTCCCTTTCACCATGTGGGGCGATGCGCTTCCCATCTGTGCCAAAGAGATCCGGCAGCGGCGCGTATCCGGCGAAGAAGACCTCGCAGACCTGCTCGACCTCAAGTTCTTCGCCATGCGCGCACGCACCTCCGAGGCGATCGCCTTTGCCAAAAAGTCCATCGAGCGCAACCCCAAGTTCCCGTACTTTTACTACATCCTCTCGCTCTGCCCCGACTTGGAGGAGGCGCTCCGGTACGCTAAAAAGGGTATCAAGATCAAGAACGCCACGCCGTTCGTACACTATACGCTGCTTTTGCGCGCAGTCGAGATCGCGAGCAACTTGGCTATCTGTCGCATCCAGGAGTCAACGATACGGCGATCGGAAGTGGGACGAGGGGGCGCGTGGTCATCGCGGAAAAGGTCAAGCGAGATATCAAGGGGCAGGAACAAGGACAACGATTGCAAGGACACGAGGAGACTCGTATATCGACCGACGAGATGGACAAGGACGTTGCGGACAAGAAATACGATGCTGGGTACTTATGACTTTTCGGTGCGGGGTGCCTGCCCTCTAGCTTCATCTCACCCAAACGATTGCATTTTTACCTTTTTCATGAATGACTGATTAATTTTGTTCTTTCCTATGTTTTCCTTCTCGTGTATTACCTATGCTGTTGCGCGGCGTTGAGCTGCTGCCTTTCGTTTATACTCCTCAGTCAACCGCTCAACGGAGGAGTCGAAATCAGGTCGTCAGCTTCAACCAACTCGGAGCGAGCGACGCATAGTCTTCAAGAATTGGTGTTTGGAACGCGCTACTAATGGCTGGTCTGCCGCCGATCGGCAATTCCCAAGTTACGTATGTAACCAACCTTCGTCGGAGTCGTGCACAAAGTAACGCTCGAAATACCCTTCTACCATGCCTCGCTGCCCCAACTGCGGGAAGTCGGGCTTTTCAGACCACGAGGCCGTAGCTAGGCATATGAGCCAGCCCAGGTCAGGCTGCTCTACGTGGTCTGATAATCTGATTCGCCTTCGGGAAGGCCTGCAGGGTCTCGATACCCAGCAAGCAGCAGCAACGGCTATTGACCGTGAGGCCAGTGCAATCCCGCAGCAAGATGGTCATCCGAGCGGCGTTGACGAAGAAATGCCTTTCGAGAACAACCAAGAGCACCTACGTTTACCACGTCTTTCCTCTGACGCTGATTACTTTCCGGGAGCTGCGCAAACGTTCGATGGCGGTCGTACTTTTGTGGATAAATTCCACGCAGACGAGTTCAATAATCATCGAACATCCAACATTTACTATCCGTTCGCCTTCCGTGGCGACTGGGAGATGGCTTCTTGGCTCCTCCGATCGAGACTGAGCATGAACGCAATCGACTCCCTTCTGTCTCTCGATCTGGTTCGTACTAGCCAAGAGTCCCGTATTTCTACTACTCACCGTGCTATTAGATTAAAGGTCTTAGTCTCTCATTCCATTCTGCGAAGGAGCTCCGAAAGCGAGCCGAATTACTTCCAAGCGGTCCTCGCTGGATGTCGCGTGAGATCACTACGTTGCATCCCACGAAACGTCCGGTCGTTTTGTATTGGCGCGATCCATTAGAGCTCATCGAATACCTCTTCAACAGTCCGCTCTTTGCGGATTGCATGGAATTGGTGCCTTACCGACTTTACAAGACAGCGGAGCGCCTATGCCGCATCTATACAGAATGGATGTCGGGTAACGATGCATGGGAAATGCAGGTAAGTTAATCATATACTCGATTGAATGTTCTGATGTCCGCTCAGTCTTCACTCCCTCCTGGTGCAACGTTACTCGGGACTATACTATCATCCGACAAAACCAACATTTCGGTTTTAACAGGCGATCGTATTGCCCACCCGCTTTTGATTAGCTTAGCCAACATCAAGATGGGCACCCGTCTGAAGCTGTCATCTCATTCGTTCCTCCTCGCCGCCCTCCTCCCTGTCCCGAAGTTCGTTCATAAGCAAAAACGGATGAAAGGTGTACTTGAAAGCCGCTTAATTCATCAGTGTCTTGATATTGTTTTACAGCCTTTGAAGCAAGCCGCTGCCGTTGGTATCATGTTATCCGATCCTAGGGGATGCAATAGGTACTGTTTCACCCCGATAGCGAGCTACATAGTCGACACTCCGGAGGCGGCCTTGCTTGCTGGCGTCGGGGGCAAGACCTCCCCTGTTACCATGGCAATGTATACACAGTTCGGTGATTCGACGCAGCACGAGCCACGCACCGGGTCAACTACGACTGCCCAGCTTACTGCCATAGCCACAAAAGCGGACCCACAAGACATCGAAGCATACTTTCGAGAAGCACAGAAGTTTCGCTTGAACGGCGTTCATATGCCGTTTTGGCGGAATTTTCTGCTATCCTGTCCAAGCCGTTTCATCACTCCCGAGGTACTTCATCAAATCCATAAAGAGTTCTGGGATCACGACATCAAATGGTGCATAAATGCCCTTGGTGCTGCTGAGCTAGATTTCCGATTCACCCTCCTCCAGCCTGTCTCGGGTTACCGCCAATTCAAAGAAGGCATATCCTCACTCAAGCAGGTCACAGGGCGCACGCACCGTGACGTTCAACGTTTCATCGTTGCAGTTATCGCTGGTGCGGCATCTCGTGATGTCGTTATTGCAATCAGAGCGCTTCTGGAATTCCGCTATCGTGTGCAGGCATACGAAATCACGGACGCTGACCTGGTTCTCATCACTTCCGCTCTCGATGAATTTCATTCGCACAAGCACGCTATCCTCGACGAGGGCTTACGATGCGGCAAAGGCAACAGGCCCATCAATAATTGGCACATTCCTAAGCTAGAATTGATGCAAAACATCGCACCCAGTATCCGTAGAGTTGGGGCCACCATCCAGTGGTCTGCCGACATTACTGAACACGCCCATATCGAACAGATCAAAGATCCAGCGCGTAGCAGCAACAACAATAATTATGATTCGCAAATTTGCCGTCATCTCGACCGTCTAGAGAGATGCAGGCATTTTGAGCTCGCGATATCTATGAATAATTCGCAACTGGAGCTGGACACTCAAGATGACGATGAAGACGAGGCTCATGTCGACGTTCAACCGGCAAGTGCTCCAATCGACTATTTCGCCCGCGCAAACCTGCTGGCATCGCGCTCAGGACATGTTCCCTTGCCGCACCGTACATTCTCCATCGGTCGTGTTGCATTTCGACTCGCTTATGATCCCTCCATTTCTTGCATCTCCATTGATGATGCCGCTACACTGTTCCGGCTTCCCGACTTGCGGGCGGGTCTTTCTGATTTTCTTTCTCACGAGCACACTCACGGTATCCATGCCGTTCGTTCCATCGGTGGCGTTCGCAGGGCATCAAACTCTGCCACCCTCCCGTTCGAACGTATCCAAGTTTGGTTCAAGGTGCGCCTGCAGACAACCGACTTCCACACGAATTCCGTGCTACCCGCCCAAACGCTTTTCGCTTCCCCTCCGGATGGTGATTGGACGTTCGGGCGTCATGACTGCGCGATCGCAAAGACAGATAGCCTATCTGTCTGGCCAGCGAGCGGTCTACAAGGTAAGCCCATTATTGTATTGTACTACCTGAAAGATGCTGATATGATCCGATGTCGCAGGACATTCGATTGTCCAACTCCGACTCGTTATGCGCCCCTTGGGAAAACCTAACGAACTGTGGCCTTGGGCCGATCGGTTTTTGACGTACGTCCAACGTTTCGACACTGTAGCCCAGCCGACCGGGAATCGGGACCCGTCAACCCAGATGCATGTCATTAAAAGGGCCACACGCTCGCGAGGCGAGCGGCTAGGTGATATTATTCCTCTAACACAAATTCAAGCATACGCAAATATCATTCCACGTTTCGGCGAGCACGCGGATTCGCGTTTGACCTCATACAATGCTTTAGAGCATTCGCGCGAGTTTTTTCTGAATAAATTCTTCGACAAGAATACATATTTTTCACTTTCTCTCTAGCAAGCATACTAATAGCTACCGTATTGTATTGTATTGCTTGAATTCCCCCAAAAAAATGTCAATATGTCGACTTGATTACTAAGTACTACCGAGGATGACTCACCATGAGGGTGTCACGTGATTATCTGAAACACTCGCGGAGTGTCAGCCTCCTTGTCTCCCACTGGCACCCGACCCGTATGGCGCATAACGCCCTTGAATATCGTACAGTAGATGCAGTTTACAAGCTCGGATCATTTCCAGTACCGAAGAACGGCCGCAAGGTTGCCTCAATGGACAAGGTTATAGCCCGCGAAGTGCAAGGAGTCATCCACTACGAATCCGAAAAACTATCCCGCTCAGGCCACACATATCTGGGTTTCATCCTTGATCTCATTTTCTCCGAATTCGCTAATCTTGATTTCCCCCCTGCTGAATCCTTACATGTTACTCAAGAGTGGCTCAAGAAACATACCCCAACGGCACTCGCTGCCTCCTTCTCTGAGAGGCCTTCCGAATTCCCACTCTACGACAGCCAGCTCGGTCGCTGGAACTGGCCTCCCCTCGACGGCACCACCCTTGCAGGTGCTTCGCAAGAACCACTTATCGCTTCATTCTTCAACGCTGTCGCCAACTGCCTAGCAGGCCAGGTGATACCCGCGAGGGAGCAGGCCATAAGATCTTCAATGGAAGATTCGGAGAGCACGGGCCTCAAGGAGAACGACAAGCTCCCAATCCCACATCGTCACTGGCTCGGAAATTTCAGAAATCGCCGGTTACCTGGCGCTCCAAAAGGCGCTGGGGCCTACAACCGTCATCCAGATCTAATTCTTATCGAATCAGCCGATCAGCCTCCCGGGTCGTTATCCTGGACGAGCCCCACGGCGCTAGCGGAATACACGAGCGAGAAGTGGTCGCCCAGCATGCGCCTCGCAAAAACACTCCACACGAAGGCATACCTCACCCTCCTCGACCAACCCTGGAGGCGGTTTGTACTGTGCATCTCTCTCTGTCGCAACGAGATGCGCGTGCATTTTTACGACCACTCCGGGATTTGTGTCAGTCCAGCTTTCGATATCAATGCTCAACCGCGTTATCTTCTTGCAGTCCTTTCGGCGTTCGCATTCGGCACACGGCTCGCTGTCGGGTTTGATCCGACGATTTCAATCACCCCTTCCAGACCCCTACGGGTCTCCCCCCATAGAGTTATTCATTTCCCCACAGCATCCGGTATCCCGAGCACCATCCACGAGGATGAGAAGGGTGAGAGGGACGCGGACGCGGAGGAGGAGGCGGAGGTACGGGTTGAGCTTGTGGCTGAGGCCGAGGTTGAGCCTGTGGCAGAGGCAGAGGCTGAGGCTGAGACTGAGGCTGAGGGCGAGGGCGAAGAAGCGGATGGTATTTTCAACTTGGACGACGAAGATTACACGCTGGCGCCGACTCTTGCGAATAGCGCTGATATCCTGGCGACCCGTTCCCGAATCGGGCAAGTTAAAGTAAACGACAACATGTACGATGTCCTCGATGTCCTTTTCTCTTCCTGCGGTTTTTTTGGCAGAGGTACGGCCATCTATTTGGCATCCCGAAACGAACAGACATACGTGATCAAGGACCACTGGGTCGAGGACGTTATGAACGAGGTGGCGATGATGGACGCAATGGAGGGCGTACCAGGCGTACCACGAATCGTAGAGTCTTCGAAGGTGGTGGTTGCCGTGGGCATACCTGATAGGACCACGCGTTACCGCCCTGAGGGGAAGGAAGATGTGATGAGGGGCAAAAGGTCCCACATCCGCATCGTGATGAGTCCTCGCGGACGTCGCCTCACAGATTTCAAATCGAAGCATGAACTGGTTCGGTGCATCAGGGACGTTCTGGTCGGTAAGTAATTGCACTCGTTATCTACTTGTGTGCAATGATCTGACTTTTCTTTCTAAGTCCAACAACGAGCCGTCAAACGGGGCATCCTTCATCGGGATACAAGCCCTTTCAATGTTCTAGTTGAAGATCTCGAGGATGGGTCGTCCCGTGGAATACTGATTGACTGGGAATTCGCTGTATGCATCACTCAACGGGCGCAGTATAGCTTGGGCGGAACGGTAAGTCAATTTCCTTTGGTCTCTGATCTTCCTTTCTCAACTATAACCAGGGTACAATACCGTTCCTTTCACGATCTTTGTTGGACCAAATCTCGGATGCACTCGAAAAAAAGGAACTTTGGCAAACAAAGGGTCTCACTTCCATTTCGCCTCAGTCCGATGTCAAAATCGTCCACAAGCCATGCGACGACCTTGAATCGCTCTTCTACGTTCTCTTTTGGATCTCCGTCTTGTACGACAGCCCTGGTCAAGAACGGCTCGATTTCAACTTCGAAAAATCAATACTCAATCTATGGACGGAGAGTGCGTACGATAACCTTGCGGTGGCGAGGGGTTCGAAAGACTCGTTCATTTTGAAGAATAACTTCGACTTTCAACGCCACCTACCTCCCTACTTTCATGATCTCATTCCCTTGCTCGAAGCCTGGCGTCAATTGTTCAGGCGCGCGGATACGGACGGATTAGACCCGTCGATCGAGGCTACTCTGGATGTGGTCAACGAATTTCTCCAGTCGATGTCTCAGGATGAAGAACGGCAAGTCATGGAGCAGAAAGTTCACGCGATCCAGAATTCGCTTCCGAACTTGGATTCAACACCGGCTTCCCAGGTTACAACAAGGAGTTCGATGAAGAAGCGGCAGCGAGAGACCCGGAGCGCGGGAGACTCCCCTTTCCAGTCCAAACGTCAGAAATAGAGCTCTCTCTAACTTTTTGTAAGCCGCTTACTGCTCCGGGTGATTTTGTGCAACTACTGAGTACCGTCATAAGGAGTCGTGATTTACTTTGTCATATTCAAGAGTCCGGGTTGGGGATAAGGCCTGCGTCAGTGTGTGAGATACGGCAGCGCGCAATCGTCGACTGTTCATTGTTGTCTAACATGATTCGGACATGTATATCTCGCTTGTTGTAGTACCACGTGTACGACCCTCACTTATGTTACAATGTACTATTTATTATGTCACAATGCTGTCACATCGTTGCTTTAATTCTACCACCACGTCGCCTACTATGCAGAGGAAGAAAAAACGGCAAGACACTACGGATGTGTTGCAACCTCTTGCGAAGAAGCACAAACAAGTCGAATTTGTTCAAGAAGCTTCTCAACTTGAAGGGGAGTTTCGTCGCCCTCCTAGGACGGGTGCCGGGACAGGAGGTCGAATTGCGCAGCTTAAACTAGTCGAGGCTGCAATAGACACTGCTCCTCGTGGCCCCAAGCCTCTGACGACGTTGCCGAGCGATTCTCAGCAGAATCCTCTCGCTCCCGCGCCACGCCGAAGGAGAAAGGTGTATTTATTTATATTTTATGTACATAACCGTGGGACTAAAGAGTTACATTTAGAGAATACCTCCGACCGGGACCACAAGTCGAGCGCAGGAGCAACTTGAACATTTACCAGAGGTGAGGTTCATAAGTCACAATGAACAGCGACTTACTATTCTCATCCAGACTAACCCATCGCGCACGCCCCAATTTCTTGCCAAATCCGACAACGGCAGATTTGGCTTCTATGCACCCACCGGTCCATCCATCCCTACTCTAGCCCGGAAGCTCCCCGGGCCCCCACTTTCGTGCGTCAATCAGCCGTCGACTGGGGCGTATTCCTCCTCTCAGCTTGGCACAGCTCCAACGTTCCATCGCAGAGATTCAAACGAAGGTCTCTACGACCCGCCTTCACTCGACACTGGGCGTGGAGAGCGAGACGTCGATGAAATGAGTAGCGAGAGCGATGCCGGAGAGGAGGGCGATAACGAAGAGGAGGCCGATAAGGATGATGGCCGACAGTTAGACGATGATAGGGAACGTGATCCCCACTCTAGCATGGCAGGTTCGTATCTTCCTATGGACTCATCATTAGACAAATATATGATTATTTATAGGTTTTCGATCTGAACTACGATCCGGTCAACCAGCGGTCCGTCACGTATCAATCCCCCCCGAATTCGAATTTGACCATTCTCGTGATGAAGACGATTCACGTGCAGCTGCCTTTTTGGCCAATCAGAACCGCGATGATGTATTTTTTTGTCATCCTTGGGTAATGCTTTAACTAATCTACGGTACTTCTTTTAGCATCTTGATCCTGATACTGGCTACGACGCAGAGGTATGTGTTTTTTGCTCATGTGACGCTTCATTGACCGATCGTTTCTTGTGACGAAGACTCAACCTGTTGACATTTTGGATCGTCACCAGAGAAGGAATGGGCGACCTCATGTCCCCGATCCGGACAGACTCGACGCGATACGCGCTCAGCACACGGGTGAGGAGGAAACGGAAAACGTTGCAGGTAACTCCACTGCAGATGCACCTAACGGTCCCAACCCCCGTCGTCGACGTGTTCGCGAAGGACCCCCTCCCCCCAATCACCTTGGCCACTATCCGCCGACATGGAGAGATTGCTTAGAAGATGCCAAAGAGGAGTGCCGCACCGTCCACGCTCTCGCCAATCCTTGGCCTCGGGTTCGGACCGACCTTGAAAACTCGATCATGGATAGCCTTACAACGGTTGTTATGCAGAAGACCCAACAAGGAGCACGCTTCGAAACAAGTATGTACCCGTTCCGCGCACAGTTACATACTTATTTGGCTGCAGATTACTGGCCCGATAAGAAACTTGATATGGCTAAGCTGGTAAAGGTAAACAGTGATAGCCGTTGATTGAGACTTACATCAGTTTTTAGCTTTACGAAGACATGTCGACATGGCGATGCGAGATGAAAAAAGCGGCCATTGTCGTCGTCCCGTTGTTCTACCGCTTGTCACCCGCAAGTGGGGAGGAAAACTCAGACCCCGTGTCCTTCGCTGTAGAAAAGGCTGCCGGACTTTTGGACCAGTCAATGTTTCTTCGTGATGGTCGTGACGAGAACGTCGGTTCCATCAATACGTAACTTTCTGATAACGTTCTGACACGCGCGTAACTGCCGTACTTCTAGGGAAAAACAAGGAACTTCGCCCACCCCGCTCTGAAAGAAAGTGTGCTGAAATTTTTTTACACTGGCTCTTATCGTATCGCACATCGTCGTCCTGACATCTTCCGTGTTCGCGTCCCCAATTCCTGTCTCGCCGTGATGGCTAGTGCGGTAATTATGCAATGTTTCTATTAATTCATTGAATGGGTTTGTGCTGATCAGTTTTACAGATAAACTGTGTACTCGACGGCTATGCTAGGGATGGAACAGGACGGAACATCCCAAAGTTTTCCTCCAAATCATATTCTTCAATCTATCTTGGCATGCTTTCTTTGATTGACGGGATATCAAGTGATGCTTACCATGGCCCACGGCTGGAGGAACGGTTAAGCAGGTGGGCGCGTGATGGTTGGTATGTATTTGTTCAGATTCAATCGTCTTGCTGGAGCTGTCATTCTGTGATATTTGCAGGGCGGCATTACAACAAATAGATAATTTGGTTCAGCGTCATGATCATTTGCAGGTTGCTTTGGATTAGTCACATCAATGTTTCATATTTTGGGTATTTTTGTATCGGTGATTTCGTGGACAATGCTATCCTGTTATAGCTTAGATCCATATGTCGTGTGATTGTAATGAGTCGAGCTACTAGCAGCCAACAGGGAATCATAACACACAGCCAGAAGCTAAGTCTCACAGAATGCTACAGAATATACAGAACTAGACAGAATATCACAGATTCACAGAACCAGACAGAATATACAGAACTAGACAGAATATCACAGATTCACAGAAACAGACAGAATATCACAGATCCACAGAATATAGTGACTGTATAGAACTAGACAGAATATCACAGATCCACAGAATATAGTGACTGTACAGAACTAGACAGAATATCACAGATCCACAGAATATAGTGACTGTACAGAACTAGACAGAATATCACAGATCCACAGAATATGGTGACTGTACAGAATTGGACAGAATGTCACAGATTATCTGTGACTGTACAGAAATGTCCAGACTGGACCAGCCTGTGAATACTGTGACTTTGTCCAGAGATGTCCAGAGCTGTCCAGAAACCAGGGATTTGCTGATGTGAATGAAAGCTGGATGAAGCAGCCTTGAAAATCTTAGTTCAGGCCGGACTAGACAGACGCTTTCCTGAACCTTGCAGGAAATGCAAGCATGATTCTACCGCTGTTAGAAGTGTGTACGACACGCGTATCAAGCAGGACGTCGCCGCTGTAACTGCGAACTTGGCCAAGGAGCAACCCGCACTCGAAAGGTCACTGTTCGAAACGCTTCTGGACGAAGCGTTGCAATCATATCCGTGAGGAGTGACCATCAGTTTATGCTCCTAAGCTCATCCCATGCCATGTTAGGGCTGTAGACCATGGGGCATTCGCGTTCGATGGAAATGACACCACGAAGCTAGATTATCCACGTAAGTGTCTCTTCGATCTTGGAATCGAAGCTGACGCATGTATCCCAGAACCTCTGTCGGAGCTCGTCAAGCTGTACCCCCGAGCGAGCAATGAATTCACAAAGCAACTCAAATTCAAGAGTATCAATAACCTGGAGTTTTAGGCGTCCAAAAGGCATATCACCCATTTCAACGAACTGCATTCATCCTGGGAAAAGAATCAACTGAGGCTGGATGATCTTACGACCGAGAGGATGTTGGAGGCCGTATTGGATCGCAATATTGAGCAGGCTAAAGCGAACGTCAAAGGAAATACTGGTGCTGGTGCTGGTGCTGGTGGCAGCAGGCTAAACAACACGAAAGCGACCCTTCTGAATATCGTATCGTGGGTTGCGGGTACAAAGCCAATAGAGCGATGTGGGCGTGCTGGAAGAAGCTGTTGGCAATGCAATGGAAGCACCACAGAAGATTCCCGACAATCAGTCTTTGAGTCAGCTGGAACTGGGCGTGGAGCGACACGGAGAACTTCGTTTCCCGCGATTCAAGTTCTGGGCGGATAAGGCAAGAGAAAAGGCATTCGAGTATTTGGATGTCACCATCCAAAAGGCGGCAAAGAAGCTCACGCCGGCAGTGCACAGAATACAAGAGGAAGAGTGTACTGCGAGCATCCGGCGCGAGCATCAAAAGAGGGCCGAGGAAGACCTGAGATGAGACTGGATGTCATCAAGCTTGTGAATGACATGTCTGCGCAGAATGCATCCTCGTGCGTCTGCGGCCATATTCTCGATGTTGACTTTGAACCATGATGCTTACGATGATGTTCTCAGACATACTCTATCCATCGACAACGTGGATCGAAAAGAGCGATACCTTGGTGAGCAGCGATGCGAATTACATGCACCGCTACCGGTATATAACACTAAACAAGGGTATCACTTGTCCGCGTCAACCTCGTATCGAATCTGGGGGTCGTGGGCGTCACAACAAGATCCAATGGTAATGTACACGGTGCATCTGATGAATCTGACGACGCAAGATCAACACGAACTACAACTAAATCCCGGCGTAATTCCTTCGCCGCGGTTCAGCTTCCAGTATACGTTCAACTTGCCATTTGGCTATTCTGTGGTGTACGCACCTGCTCTTTCTTTTCGTTCATTTAGCTCAAGCTTCTGTTTCGGACAGACGAGCGCAATTGTTTGAAGGAGAGAAAATCTTTTTGATCGTAACTGATCGCGCGGGGAACCTCAGCGTCTACCTTGATCGACTAACATCTCTGTGCGGCTCCCGTCCATGCCTGTGGGAAGGTGGGCCTCTTCCAACTGCCTCGAGTGTTTGTACGTTTACATTCTGATGCTACACTCTTGTAGCCATGCGATCTATTCGACGCTCCGCTTGTCGACAGCAGTGTATATTCGTGTCGTGGGACATGCCGAATTCCAAGGTAGTTTTATCTCATATTTCTACTCTGCAGATGCTTATGCACGTTTGAAGCGACGCCCACCATACTTTTCATCAATGCGCCCGGTTCTGTTCTATCCAGTGCCAGTTGTGCAAACGTCTTTGTGCAGATCAAGACCACATGCACGGCTAGACTCAAGCGCAATACATCTATGCGGGAGTATAGAATGTTGCAATTGACACAAGTTTAATCGCTGACAGGAGAAGAGGATTTGTGTGCTGCCACTTGTAATGCCCCAGGAATATGCGAGATCGAAACTGCGCCGCACTCCATTGAGGCGACCTTCACGGGCCGAAATGAAACGTTCCAGTATACCAAAGTATGTCCCCTTGATCTCGAACAGCCATTCTGATATCGATTCTCTTGCAGTATTCTCAGGGTTCGTCCAAGTTTTCTGTTCTTTCGTGTTGATCTTACAATGTGTTGAAACGACAGTTGCGAAGCGCTTAAAATGCATCAAGCCAATCCCACCAGGCGCGACGAAGCACAAGAGACCCCACAACCATAGTCTGGACAAGAAGGTCATTCATTTTTTGCGAAACAAGGTATGACTGGCGAATGTTCTGTCCACGTTTTGTCCACTCACCGTCTTTCCAGATGCGAAAATGTGGTTATTTTTGCACGCTGCCTCTTGGTAAGCTGCGGGTGCGTGAAGCTAGGATCCACCCTGTGCTAACCGCTTTCCGAAAGGTCATCCACAACAAGAACATGAGACGGCATGTCGCGTGCTCGCTGGACTGTTGATGGGCCGGATGATGTCCCGCTGGAAATAGAAGGGCGCAAGTTTTCTACCAACGACGAAGGTGCACCGATGACGTGTAACCTTGTTTGCTCGGCGATGGGTCGGCACGGTCATATTGACTTTTGTCGCGCGGATGACGAGGCAGCTGGTGCCGTCAATAATGAAGGAGCACCTCACAAAGAGAATACAGCCCGATCCTGACAAACCAAAGGATGTCCTCACGCACAGTCTGTTCTGGAAGCGGAGCGGTGAGTAAACATCTGACTGATTTATCTCGATTCATCATTTTCCCGGATGGTCAGGCTTCAAGGACCCGTACTCCAGGGAGGAGCAAGCCAACTTTGCAAAATGGTAAGTTGATATTCTTCAGGCAGCGATCGACAATTGACACGTTACAAGTGATGCCATGTGTCCAGGTATGCAATTCTTCCCTTTTTCAATTCGGGGTTGTCTCCCGAACACGATTGAAAGGTCCCGAGCATACGGGTACTGGCGGTGGTGCAGCCATACCATCTTACTGTGCCTTACCCCTCTTCCATGCACCGTTAATTCCTACGGCGGCGGCAGGTTATATCTCACATGACGGGCATCAATTTTCGTGCAGGAATTCTGTCGTGATGCAACAAGCTTTCTATGTGTGCGTCCATTCATCCGCTTGAGTACACATGCAACTCAAATGATTGACTTGGTTTAATTTTGACAGGATCTTTGTCGCTGATCAGTAAGCTCCGTTCAGACTACTGGGGGTAGATTACTCACCGCCTTGCACACACCATTAGCTCCGGCTCTATGGGTTACGATGATCGGAAGCCGCTCCCCAATACACCAGTGATTTCTCGGATCAGTGCTCGCTCAAACAACAGATATGGCGCGGTTCTTCCATCTCTCCATAGTTTCTGGATGGCACGTGCAACAGCAATTGCGAACTCGAATGCTGTACGACGGGACGCATACAGCGTAGTCTTATTTGATCATGAGGTGGCGACTCCAATTGTGAATGATTTTGCGAGCACACCAAATCAGCTACTGGATGCCTCTCTCGGGTTTGGAGCGAACGGAGGCACCAACTTCGGTCTCGCGATTATGCAAGCGCAAGCCATCATGGAGCAAAACTGGAGCACAGAAAGGTAAATGTTGTGTCGTGGTTCCCATCCGATGCTCCCATTAACAAGCGAACCAACCGCTGATCCAGACTCCCGGTCATCGTCTTCCTCTTTGATGGTGAATGCAGCATCGGCGACGAAGTCATGCAGGATCTGTACCGTACGGCCATCCGACTTGGGTAAGTATCTGTCTCACCTTTCTTCCTACTGGGAGCTAAGCTGCTTTCTCTGTTTTGTGATCACAGTAAAGCGGTGTCGTTCCACTCGGTATCATTTGGTCCGGACGGTTCTTCGATGCACCTGCGTCGGCCGACATCGCACGCGATGTCCTCTTCGCAGTCATCGGTTGCTTCGTGGACGCCTGCGCCTTTTTGCCAAACACCCTCCTTGCTGAGCAGGGACGTATTGGAGCAGACCATCCAGTTCGACGAATCGTGACGGGTAGCTTGAAGAAAAATTATTCCCAGAAGACGACACGCATTGGAAGTTTGGTCTACAGGAAGCGCTCCTCGTAAAATACCTCTCTCAGTCCTTGGACTCGTCCACTGTCTTTACTGGTGGTGCCAAGCATCTGACTCTGAGAGAGTGGAACTGGGAGTCTGCTTCCGGCTGCCTTGGCGAGGAACTTCTTCAATACGCCATACCTGGAACAGAGGTGCCTTTCGAACAACTTACACGTTGTGGCCGTGTTGACGCGTTGATTCAGAACGTCGTTGGACCCAAGAATCTTCAAGAAATCGACGCACTCTTGGACGAACTGGCCTCCGCGTCCCTTTTCTCCGACAAGTCCTTTCACGAAGGAAACGCGTCCTCGGCCACTGACGAGCGGTCCGAGCCTTCGGTCGAGTCCTGCTCGACTACAACACGCGCAGCAAGCAAGTGCTGACGAGAGGGCAGTTCATAAAAGAATGGGACCCCTCAGGATCTATGATCAAGATGTACAGAGTACGGGCAAGCCTAGACGAGGCTGCGATGGGTTTTGAGGCAGACGGTACGCTCGTAACCGCTCACTCGCGCTGAGGCGTGCCGGCGGAGGTACCCAAATCGGCAAAAGGCCGGAACCCCCTGCACGTTCTCGAGTTTTTAGATACCGATGGTGAGATATGGGCTGAGACGAAATATGACGGGGAACGAGCCCAGATTCATGTTCGGTTTTGTGAGGATGGAGAAACAAGGATCGCTATATTCAGCGAGAGCAAGAGGGACCTTGGATCGCATTGCTGTGCATCCGTAAGTGTTTTCTCCCGAGATCGAACGTCGAATTGAACGGGAGAGCAGAGTAATCAAGGCGGCGTTGCGTGGATTCGAAAAGCAAGATGTCAATGTCATCCTAAACGCTGAGATGGTAGCGTTCTCAGACGAGAGGGGCGCCATCGACGGTCAGCTCGATCCCTCTACTCGGTCATTTTGATCAAAGGTGTGATCAAAGTTCTGGCGGATACGCAGCCTTGTCGCGCATACGGCACAAGGAGCTCGAACTACTATGAACCTGCCCAAAGAAGAGCAGAATGATTCGCAGTCTCTGTAAATGCTTTAATTCCGATTGCACGATGATAGTTCTTTTCACGCGTGAACAGCGACTCGTGTCCTTCTCTTCATTCGGCTTACACGGAATCTCTCCACCTTGCTCTCGTGTTTTTCGGTATCCTTCTGCTTGGGAATGCATCGCTCCTGAACGTGTCATACTCAATGCGACGTTGCATGCTTGAAAGCGTCATGCATGAAATAAATACCGGGCGGGCCATGATCGCTGAGCGCTTCGAAGTATTTAGTGGCCCAGAGCTGTGCATTGAGAGTGCCGCCAAGAAAGAAACATGGGCAAAACAGATAGTGGAGTGCCAAGAAGGTCTGGAATGGACAAAAGGGTTCGGAAAGGACAGGTCACCGGTTGGAATAGGAATTGGCCAGATAGGCTGGGCCGGAGAAGGCCCTGGATGAAAAGGCATTGTCATTGAAAACTTCCGGTGACTCGGACGCATTACTACCATGTTGTCAGCTGAAAATACCCATTACAATTACATACAGTGAGTCTAATGTACCGGTACCGAGATTTTTCTGACTGACACACCTGGCACAATGACTGAAAACGTAAAAGTAAAATAAAATATCTCAATGTCTGGCAACTGAAATTACCCTCAGTGAGAAATACAATGGATTGTAAATACATTTGGCTAAAATCATCAGGGTAATTGCTGACCAGAGTCAGGACATCTTGATATCAGATGCCAATATATGGCATTTTCATGGACAAATGATGTACAATTGTAATCTATCATTGGTGGAGACCAGAATGATACCCAATACAATGTAAGTGTTTGAACATCCTGGTGCTAACTTGACAAGGCTGCTGTCTGTAAGAGATTAGATAGCATTATCATGTTGTTATCTCAAAGATGGTCAACATGGATTTTTCATATCTTTCGTGTATTCCTTACAGTTAGATTATCATGATAGCTAAACTCTTATCAAATTATACCAATATTATCACAGTTGAGCCAAGCTGATAATCTGCACTCAATAGCACAGTGATTGTACAATTAACCATCATCTATAGACTCGGAGACCAGAATGATACTCAACTGTAAGTGTTTGAACATACTGGTCCTCTAGGCACTCCAATGTCACTACAGCTCTCAATGATGTTTGGATTATGATTTTAGATCAGAGTCTGATCTAGTATCATCACAAATATATGTTCTGATCAATATATTGACATCAATAAGGTAAATTGTAATTCAATGATCAATTTCTACCAAGTTCTTCCAGACTGATTTTGGGATTATCAAAGAGATATCCTCTAGGCACTCCAATGTCACTACAGGCTCTTAATGATGTTTGGATTATAATTATTGATCAGAGTTTGATCTAGTATCATCACAAATATATGTTCTGATCAATAGATTGACATAATTCAGGTAAATTGCAATTTGGTGATCAATTTCCACCATGTTCTTCCAGACTTATTTTTGGATTATCAGCCAGATATCCTCTAGGCAGTGGTAGGCACTCCATTGTCATTACAGGCTCTTAATGATGTTTGGATTATAATTATTGATCAGAGTCTGATCTAGTATCATCACAAATATATGTTCTGATCAATAGATTGACATAATTCAGGTAAATTGCAATTTGGTGATCAATTTCC